>MJUT01049113.1:511719-528744 GCA_002080005.1 Gigantidas platifrons | reverse complement strand
AAAAAGTTAATTATCGCAATTGTACAATTTAGAAATACATGTGTATGTCTAATTTAATCTATTACAAACTTACATGTCCTGACGACAGAAACTGTACCGTGAAAACAGACGACGGACAAATTACAACTCACGACAGGATAAGACAGATTTTGGACAAAAATTATAGAAAATCTGTTGAAAATACGATGAGAAAATACAATAAAAAAGTGAAAAAGGTAGTTTTGTAACCGTAAGAAAACCTATTGGTGATCTACCACGATTATTGTGTAGGGTTGATGATATTATTGGTAAAGATGCAAGTTTGTACAAATTACCATGTGAATTCGGTGTGTTAAATTCATGTTATGATAGATATGGTTGATATCACAGGGGTTTGAATTGAAGCCCCTGTGGATGATATAAAACTTTTGACCCGTAAAGTTGAAACTTCGCATTCGAAAAAAGAAGAAATTTCTCTGCATGCTCTGCAAAACAAGCAAGTTTTTCTCTTGCAAGCAAAAGATGTAAATGCAAGGGAACATTAATGAACAAAACATGTAAGTGTAGAAAGTCCGGCGTTCCTTGTAGCAGCAAGTATCACTCTGGGCATGCATGCGAAAATGTGATTCAGGTAGACAATTAAAATTGCATTATAGTTCAAAATCTATTTACTCAGTTTTCATGAGGTGATGGCGTTTTGTTTAAAGTAATAATAATTATGATAAATGTAATTGATAAAACTCAATAAAAGTTTATGATATAATGTTTGTATTGAAAAAAAACAACCCATGTGGTCTAAATATAGATCGTATGAGTATAAATAGACCGTATGAGTCATACGGTCGGACCGTACACGTACGGTCGGGCCATACGCGTATGGTCGGCCCGTACGAGTATATTCATACGGTCCGGACCGTACGCGTACGGTCCAAATACGCGTATGGTTCCAAACATATACAATACATATTACAATAAAAGTCTCATCACAATTACCTTCCATATCAAAATCATAAAATTCTTTTAAAAATCTATAAAGGTTGATATCCAATCTAGGATAACCCATAAAGCCATCATGGGTTATTTCCAATGGGGTCCTATAATGTAAAAATACTTGTTTGGTGACTATGAATTCATGACTATGGCAGGTTTAAAATGTATAAAAACAGTACCCTATTAACATACACATGAATTATTAACAAACAAAAAATGAAACCATCACTAGATTCCCTACTACTGTTTTTAGACAAAAAGTCTTTGACCCCAGTGATTTAAACGTCTCTGAATTCCTGATACATTTTAAAGAAACTGGTGAAATATTCCAATCTTTTATCCCATTATAATAAAATGTCTGAAATTGTTGGCGTTGCATATAGCAGATTTTGTTTATGTTGGATGACATAACTGAAGTTTTCGATGATTTATTTGAAATTCAGTTGTGTCAGAGCATTCGAAAGACACGACTGTAATTATGTGCTCTGTTTTGGCATTGATGTAAGTGTAAAAACAAGGATAACAAAGAATATTGGTTGGAAGAAATCGCCGTGTTCATGACATTTTGTCTATTTTTTTTTCTTTCCTAACTTAATTTAGCTAAACAAATCGGGCTTAAAAAGCTCCGACCATTTGATTTTCAGGAATTATCTTCAGAAGATTATCCTTTTCACCCGCTTGAGAGTCAGAGTTTTTTTCTTCTTATAACTAATACTATACAAGAACTTTGTCAATGTTTGTCTGAATGTATAATCGAAAAAGACATCTTGTCTGTCTATCAAATAAGTTTAAAGTAACCAAACCAGATTATTTTTGTATTTTAAAGATATACCTGACTTTCAAACTCATGTAAAATAATGAAAACTATGTAGATTTTGTACAATAGACCCTTTNCCGGATTTCAAATTGTTCTACTCCTATCTTGATCATGATTTATTTCTTTCGCCGGCGCTTGGGGCATGAATACAGCCTTATTTTTCTTTACCAAACGTATTTTTGCTTATATCCGTTTAGTCTTAGGTCAATATGTGCCACCCCTCTACTTTTGTGGAGAATAAGAGTAGACGGGTGGCACATATTGACATAAGACTAATAATATCGGCATTAATAATATCCTTCAGGCTAAACGACGCCATTTTTGTTATGTACCTTTGCTGTCTAATCTACCTATTTAAAAAGAAGAGGTAGAAGAGAGACTGAAGAACTTCCGAATGCAAAAAAACAGAAAATGACCTCTTCTGGCTCACTACCGACGAGCAATAAAACACGCCCCTGCTGTTTTGAAGTCTTCAGTTGTTTTAGACTGCACTATGTTGTCTTCTAGGCCGTTCTAACAAAGAAAGAGTTTGTATACTGTCAAACTTCTTTGGTCTATAATCTGTCTTTTTCCTTCGTTCCTTGTTGTGAAGTCAGAGGAAGGCATTGTTTGTATTTGCCCCTCTGCCCCCTTATAGAAAAATATGAGACGTTGTTGTTTCCGTCTTTCTTCAAGTCCAGTGTGGTAAGGTTTAAATAGTTCTTTTAGCATTTTGGCTATACATCCTTCTTCTCTTGATCTATGACAAACAAACAAAAAAGGTTTTTGGTTCCTAAAGGGGGACGGACCTCTTTGCCCCACTCCTGGATCCTCTTCTGAAGTTCTTCTGAATTATTTCATGTACCTAAATAAATAGAATATGGAAGATTTTAAAATATACATATTCGCTATAATGGAAGATAAACATATACATTTCGTTATACAAAAATCGTTTCTGTGCAGCTTAATACGGGAAATATATTTAATTTATAATTTACATGATATAGAGAAAAAATGTTGTATTTGTTGGATTTTTTTTTCAAATCCAATGCAGTGTCCTGTCCTTTCGATGTTTTGTAGACAATTTTGATGTTCTATCTACAAAAGAACAGATGAAAGTCTTGGATAGGCGTTCTTAAGCGGCCCTCAGACCCCTCGCCCAATTTTTGTTTCGCCTCCCTCCGCCGGTCATGCCTACCCCCAATTAGGCCTTCATAGAGAACAGACAAAGTATACTTTGATAAAAATACTTGATAAGTTTTATATGGCGGAAAAGTAACAAGTCGACTACATATGCCAACATGTTCACATGTATTTTAAGAATGCATACTTTAGATTACATGTTAACATATTCAAACAAAGTGTACATGACGTCCCAAACATCTCATGTACACTTTGCGATGTCGTCAATTTGACTAAATAACTCAAGATGTCATAAAAGTCGACAAGTAGCATATATAACAAGTGAAGAAGTTGGCATTTGAATGTTGACGAGTCGAAAAAAGAACAAGACTTTCTGACATGTTAGTTCAGAACTAACTAAAAAATTGGTGTACCATATATGCGTTTTCATAATATATCCTAGAATATTTTCACTGTTTACTTTTGCATAACTAGTCTTGTTTAATCATTTTATGTGATCGTGGGTTCGAGCCCCGGTCTTGTCAAACCAAAGACTATAAAATTGGTATTTGTTGCTTCTCCGCTAAGCACGCAGCATTAAAGACTGGTTGGCTCGGAATCAGAATAATGTGTCCTAGTGGAGCCACATGTCTACCCACGGACTGTTGTTTCAGTGAACTAGCACTATAAAAATAAAACTCAGCGTGTTAGTCTAGTACAAAGCTGTCTTCATCATCATCTCATTGAACATAAACTTGTTCTCGCCATGATATAGTTGAAAAATTGCTGAATTGGCATTAAACAACAATCACTCACTCACTCATTTTATGTGTCTATATCATCAACATGATATTTTGACATTTATTATTGTAACCGTCAGCTGAACAAGTGCAGAGTTTCATTGATATTTGGAAAGGGGCTGTTATACTATAAATGCTTTTAAACAGATAAGGTGCTTTTGAAATATTGCTCTTCGATATCTAAGACTATGTCTAGAACATTTTCATTTAAAGAAATAATATGTTTGATAAATATTTTATTTAATAATTAGCATCTTCATACAAGCACATGTTTTAGCCGAGTATTTTTTAGCTCACATTGCCAAAGGAAATGTCAGCTTTTGCCATCACTTTGCGTTCGTCGTCCGTTAACTTTTCACATTTTAATCTTCTCCTCTGAAACCCTTTGGTCAAATGAATCGAAATTTGATAGGGAGCATCTATGGCTTCTACATGCATTTATAGGAAGCATCTATAAAGATTGCTCATTTCATCCCCGTTAACAAACACGGCCGCCACAGACAATTCTAGTTTCTGATTGGTTGATTTCTAAAAAATCTTCTCCTCTGAAACCACTCGTCCAAACGACACTTGTTAGGAAGCATCTATGGAAGGTAGTTATCTTTATAATATAATGATTGCTTATTTCGTCCCGATTCATTAACAAACATGGCCACCACAGACAATACTTGTTTCTGATTGGTCGATTTCTAAGAGTCTTCTCCTCTGAAACTACTTGGGCAAATGAACCAAAACTTGGTAGGAAGCATCTATGGAAGGTCAGTTATAAAGCTTGTTCACTTCGTCCTGATTCATCAACAAACATGGCCACCACAGGCAATTCTTGTTTCTGATTGGTCAATTTACTCGATAAATTATTATGTGATAAAGTTTGTCAGTGATGTGACAGGTTGTTGGTTTTCCCCGGGTACCCCAGTTTCCTCAACCAATAAAACTAACCTCAACTATTAACTGAGATATTGTTGAAAGTGGCATTAAACACCACAACCCTAATCCTAAAATTGGTCTATCAAATCTATGTCATTCAGAATACTCCTGTAATCAATACAAAATGTACAAGTAATATAATCTCTAGAATTTAGTCAGTGACAATTAATACTAACATCAACGAGTCCAACTACCACCTGTTTACTGGACCCTAAATTGTGCAATAGTAATATTTCATTGCAGAAGGTCCGCTATTGTTTCTGGGTACTACGATATAACTAATCTACCATGATATTTAGAGAAGAAGGGAAGTTATGAAGGTTGAGGCATTCGAAACTGCAGTTATTGCTTTTATTGGTAACCTCATAATGTGCTTCACATCACACTGCCCGATAATTTTCAGTATGAGTCAGGCTGTTGACACTGGAAATATAAATCTTTGAGTATGAATCCACAGAGCTGCTCAGCTCGTCCCTAGGTGGCAGATAGGTAGAGCCTTCTCAGGGGGTCGGTTGTCAGGTTATAATACAGAAAGCTTGACCGTGGACCATAATAGGTGATGTGTTTTGGAGAGTTCCACACTGCCTGCACATTAAAAACCTCTTTTGTAGATTTCATAAAAGAGTAGCCACATTGTAGTTACTATAAAAGACAACTCTCCATACTATTTCAGTAGCAGTCAAAAGTTCTTAATTCAGTTAATAGGGTAATAACAAAATTACCAAACTCCGAACAATCTTCCAAAGGGAAAGTCAAAACTCATAAGTATATAAACAGACAAAATCAGTCAACAACCAGAAAACTGTGAAAACCGTAATGACCCTGACTTGGTACGGGCATTTCCAAAGCCCTTCCCTTCCCTTATTTCTATTCAGTTTTTATATATTATTGAACTTGTTCTCATCCTGCATATAGTTGAAATACTGTTCACTGAACGTTCAGCAATAATCAATCAATTAAATGGATGTAGATAAATGGCTATCGCTATGGTGTTTAATGCCACTCGAATGTAGATAAAAGTCAACATATTCTATTTATAGTTTATTAAATCATGGATTTTGTACTTGTACAATACATATCAAATAAATTGGTATTTTTATGATTCTAGATCTGATCTTGTAAAAAAATAAAAAATAAAGGGATCTGCTTCCACAGCTTAATGCATACATAGCATAATACATTCATAGAATATTAACATAAACCTAACAAAAAGAAATGAGTGTGGGCACACTATTACATTTGTTACTGAAATTAAGTTGGTTAAATGTTGAATTCATGCAGTTACTCTTTTTATTTTCACTTTGAATTCAAATATTGATCTGTACACACAAGGTAATTGTGCATACAATTTTGTAAGAAAATGATGATGAGAAGCTCTTGTTAGAGAAATATAACCAATGTCTACTCACTATGAACAAAGGACAATTCCATACAATGACAACAAAATATTGCAATAAAAAAAATATAAACAAATTGTATCACTAGTAATAAATAAGATAATGTTTACATAATAGCACTTAACAAAATATGAGATCCATTTAAAGTTGTATCCTTATATTTGACTGTTACATATTGCTTAAAATTGGTCATGGGGCTGTTATCATATGGTAGTTGGATTTTCAACTACCTGTGCAATCGGTGCCTATCACCACTAAATTACTACGATACAAGTTACAACTAATCTACTGAGACATTCAAAACTGCAGTTATTGTTTTTGTCGGTAACCTCATAATGTGCTTGACATCACACTGCCCGATAATTTGTCAGCATCAGAGTCAGGCTGTGATATCAAAGCAAATATATATACAGTGGAACCTGTCTAATCCGACACACCAAGGAACCAGGGAAATGTGTCAGATTGTACAGGATGTCGGAATACTCAAGTTTTATTTATGTTAACAGAACAACTTTGGGACCATAAATTTTTGTCGGATGTCACAGGATGTCGGAAAACTCGGGTGTCGGATTGCACAGGTTCCACTGTATAAATTCCTGTTAAACCGAAATATTGTTGAAATAAAAAAGTTTTAAGTAGATATCTAATTTAGTGTGCATGACATGTTTCTGAAAATAATCACAATAATCCTGATCTGTGATGCTTTAAAAATTCTAAACCCTAAATTTAAGTTATCAGATCTCTTTTGATTAATTGATTTGATTTTTGGTGTTTAATGCCACTTTCAGCAATATTTCAGCTATATCATGGTGACCAGTTTTAGTGGTGGAAGAAGCCGGAGTACCCGGAGAGATTTACCGACCCTGGCAAGCAACTGGTAAACTTTATCACTTGCGACTGCGAGTCGAGTGCACTTTTTTTTGTAATTTACAAAGCCGGGTGCGAACCCACGCCGTATTGGTGATAGGCTTGTATGAGTTGTTAGGTAATCCAACTACCTAACTCATTGAGCCACCCGAGCTCGTCAGCTCTCTTTGTCAATAACTAAAAGGGTAATTGTAATTAGAGTACTTAATATATTTATTTTTAACAATTCAATAATTTGGTATTTTAAAATGGAAAAATATGTTAAATAAATTAAGTTAATTAAACCTTCAATAATAATAATAATGATAATAATCTAAAAAAAAGTTATCTCCCTTTAGCAATGGGAAAAAGATTAAAGGGACATAATTGAGTTTCATAAATGAGAAATGATAATAATGAAATAGTCAACTTCATAATAATGAAATAGTCTTTTCAATATGTAAATTCAATTGTCTTAAAAACGCTAAAATATTTTCGGTAGTTGTAGTATTGCACATAACAATAACATTATTGATTGGTCTGGGTGAAATGTCAGTCAACATTTTTTATGATTCAAGTTTATACAATAACATTAGATTCTGAATCCTCAGTTTGAGTTGACATTGATCGTCTGACAGCAGGTGTCTGGGTAGCTATACTATTAACATTTACTGGGGTACGAGATATGCCTCCAAACATAATGCTACGACGACTGATGGATGAATTGGCACTGGTTCCCTCCTCTTCTTCTGATACTTTCAAGAACCTGTAAATAAAGAAAGAAGTGGTTTAGTCTAAACATATTTTTATTGCCAGAGACTAATAGTTGATGGATAATAAAAGCTATGAAATAAGGTTAATCTAGAATAAAGGAGAGAAAAATTCCCAGAATTTCTAAGGTTGTAATTATTTTTTTGATTAACTGTATTGGGCTAAAGACCACCCAAGTATTTGGATACATCACCCTTTACATTATTTTTTTAAAAGAAAGATAATTTTTTTATGTTCCTTTCTAAATGATAAATTTTCCCAACATACTTTGCTATCAACAGATAATATGCTATCATAAAAAAGTAAGCCCTGTAATTATATGTGTAGCTTCTATAATAACTTTTCAGATTCAGCTATTGAACAATTATACAACACTACACATAAATATTCGAACAATGGACGAATAAAAACAAGATATATTTGTTCGAAACAAAAATTCTCACAAGCTTAAATTCAGTTTCTTCAAAACTACTATCTACTTTAAGGATTGCTCCAGAATAATTGTCCATGTGTGATGTCCACTTGCTAACTTTGCCTTAGATAAGATATTGCATTGACAAATCCAAAAATCCAAAATAAATCAACGATGGTATATATTTACATGTAATTTAAGCATTTTTCCTTGGATCTTGGGGCAGTCATGGTCATGTATGGTAGTTGTATTTATAACTACCTATGCAATCAGTGCCTATCACCACTAAAGTTGTGAGTTTTAATCCAGCTCATGGTCAGGTGTACTCGATACAACATTATGTGATAAAGTTTGTCTGTGACTTGCGGCAGGTTGGTGTTTTTTTTCCGGTTTCCTCCACCAATAAAACTGACTGCCACGATATAACTGAAATATTTTTGCAAGTGGCATTAAACACTATAAACCTTGGATCTTGACAAATAATATTTTCAGTATTAACGAACTAACTCTGATACTAAACATTATCGGTCAGTCTGACGTTAAACATGTTATGAAGTTACCAATAAAAATAATAACGTCGACATGAAGGTCTCAACATACATTATCGCTGGTATTGCAGCTTGGTAGAACGTGCTGCAATATTAGTGATAATGCTTGTCTTGACCTTCAAAACAAATGTTATTTTATATTTGTCCGTTGTAAAGGAACTATGTTAGATAGTAAGAAGGTATAATTCAGATAAAGTTAAATACTTACCCTGGTGTACATATCTGAAGATCTCCACGATTCGTGCCATATACAACACCATGGCCTGGTGTAGGTAACCATCTGGCCGAGTTCACACTGACATGTGACCTAGTTTCAATATCACAGGGATGCAATATATCCATAACATGCTGAAAAAAGAAATGTGTGCATCACAAAATATGCCCGTCTTTATAAATTATCAAACGGTATAATAGTAATGCAGTCAAACAACTAATCATGCGAGCAGATTATTGTGCGGAAACGATCCTGTTGTCAGAAATTTTATTTATAGTAACGGTGACCTTGACCTTTGACCTAATGACCCCCCCCCCCCCAAAATAGGGTTCTTCCCCTTCCACAGGGAAATCATGTGGCCAAGTTTGTTAAAGATCCATTATACAGAACTAAAGTTATCTTGTGGAAACGACCCTGTTGTCAAAAATTCTACTTATAGTAATGGTGACCTTTCACCTAATGACCCCAAAATAAATAGGGTTCTTTCCCTTTCACATGGAAATCATGTGGTCAAGTTTGGTAAAGATCCAATATACAGAACTAAAGTTATCATGTGGAAACGACCCTGTTGTCAAAAATTCTATTTATAGTAATGGTGACCTTGACCTTTGACCTAATGACCCCAAAATAAATAGGGTTCTTTCCCTTCCACAGGGGAATCATGTGGCCAAGTTTGGTAAAGATCTGATATACAGAACTAAAGTTATTGTGCGGAAACCTGTGTGGACAAAGCCATACCCAATCACATAATACGGCCGGTCTCGAGACGGGCGTATACAAAATATAATTAAGTTATTTTTCATGATTTTCAACAGAGAAGTTAAAATTGCTCAATTTTTAGTTTTCTGTGTAGTGTTTTGTAGATCGTTGTTTGTCTCTTTCTCCTTTATCTTTAGTTTTCTGTGTAGTGTTTTGTAGATCGTTGTTTGTCTCTTTCTCCTTTATCTTTAGTTTTCTGTGTAGTGTTTTGTAGATCATTGTTTGTCTTTTTGTCCTTTTCCTTTTGACCATTGTATTGTTCTTTGATTTACTGTTTCTGATTACTCCTTCTTATCTTCAAATTAGTCTTGATTATTTACTATTTATCAATTATCTGGGGGTTATCTTGGCTGTGATCATATGTATGATAGTTGGAATTACATCTACCTAAGATATCAGTGCCTTTTATCGCTTGTGAACTTTTGAGTACAATTTTCATACTAATACTCCAAAATAGTTCAATACCAAAATTATAGTCTTTGGTTTGACTCAATCTGAGCTCTCAGCATGCACACTAATCATTACACCAATGATGTGATTCCTCATTATAGTCTTTAGTTTGACTCAGTCTGGGCTCTCGACGTGCACACTAATTATTACACCAATGATGTGATTCCTCACTATAGTCTTTAGTTTGACTCAATCTGGGCTCTCGACGTGCACACTAATCATTACACCAATGATGTGATTCCTCACTATAGTCTTTAGTTTGACTCAATCTGGGCTCTCGACGTGCACACTAATCATTACACCAATGATGTGATTCCTCACTATAGTCTTTAGTTTGACTCAATCTGGGCTCTCGACGTGCACACTAATTCATTACACCAATGATGTGATTCCTCATTATAGTTTTTGGTTTGACTCAGTCTGGGCTCTCGATGTGCACGCTAATCATTACACCAATAATGTGATTCCTCATTATAGTCTTTGGTTTTACTCAGTCTGGGCTCTCAGCATGCACCCTAATCATTACACCAATGATGTGATTCCTCATTAGTCTTTTAATGGTTTGACTTGATCTGGGCTCTTGGCATGCACGCTAAGCATTACACCAATAATGTGATTCCTCACATTTGAAATTGATGCAATGACCCCACAAGTTCATTGAAGCCATTCCGTTCTTCATTAAAATTCTATGGCATGGAATTTAATTAACAAAATCCTAAACAGATGGTAAAAACTTGTTTACCTTAGTAGAGAATTCACCAGCTTTCTCATCATCCAGTTTGTAAATCTGCGCTACTAACTGAAACGAAAAAAATAAGGTTTAAATAAACATGTCCAAACACTCCTGCTCTTCGTTAAATTTTACTAAGGTAAACGCTACGCTTTTGTCTGGGTTTTTTTTTGTCCTGCTCCCAAATGATATCATAACTGGCCATGTATCATCCACAGATTTTTTTTCACCTCTCCAGTTTTTTACCTGTCACTTATAAGGGAATTTCCTGGGACCATAAGGTTTGTTGGGATTTTGTTTATAGAAGATGAAGTTAACTGAGTCCAGGGGTGATATATCAATGATATCATATATTTATTTGCTAAATCTTTTCTACATGCATTGATTATTGACATACAAAGTGGGAAATCAACATCATTATTGGAATTAAGCAGACGACAATAAATAACCATAAAAATATCAATTTTCAATAAATTTATGGGATATTGACCTTTTCGAGTTTCACTATTCAACATTTCCACTAATGAGACACTAATATTCGTTAACCTACTGACCTTTCAATACTTTCTCGTAAAAAAAAAAAAAAAACGTACCTGATCTGTAGTAAAGATCCATATCAACCTCTTGGCAGCTAGTCCTACTAAAACATGCTGGTTTCTGGGTGAAATACTAACAGATATTGCATTAGGACCTGTATTACATATTAAAAATAAATGTATTAGAAATTAAACTAAATGAATATAATTAAATTAAAATTTAATAAATTGAAACATACAAAAAAAAAAAAGATAATTTTTTTTTAATGTTTATTTAAAACTTCAATTGATTGATTGATTGAAAATTGATTACATATCAAAATCTATCAAATATCACTATCACCATTTTATAGATAGTATAGTAGCCACCCCTCTTATATAGTCGCTACAACTGCAATGAAAAAGTGCTTTTAAAATTGGGGTGCTCTTTCTTTAGAGGGACAATTTAGTAGTATCATATCAATCTCATTTGAAATCTGGCATGATAAGAGAAGTGGCCTGATAAGAGAGGTGGCCATATAAGAGAGGTGGTCTTATAAGAGAGGTGGCCTGATAAAGAGAAGAGGCCTGATAAGAGAGGTGGCCTTATAAGAGAGGTGGTCTGATAAGAGAGGTGGCCTGATAAGAGAAGTGGCCTGATAAGAGAGGTGGTCTTATAAGAGAGGTGGCCTGATAAGAGAGGTGACCTGATAAGAGAGGTGGCCTTATAAGAGAAGTGGCCTTATAAGAGAGGTGACCTGATAAGAGAGGTGGCCTTATAAGAGAAGTGGCCTGATAAGAGAGGTGGTCTTATAAGAGAGGTGGCCTTATAAGAGAAGTGGCATTATAAGAGAGGTGGCCTGATAAGAGAGGTGGCCTTACAAGAGAAGTGGCCTGATAAGAGAGGTGACCTTATAAGAGAGGTGGCCTGATAAGAGAGGTGACCTGATAAGAGAAGTGGCCTGATAAGAGAGGTGACCTGATAAGAGAGGTGGTCTTATAAGAGAAGTGGCCTTATAAGAGAAGTGGCCTTATAAGAGAGGTGTCCTGATAAGAGAGGTGGCCTGATAAGAGAAGTGGCCTGATAAGAGAAGTGGCCTTATAAGAGAAGTGGCCTTATAAGAGAGGTGTCCTGATAAGAGAGGTGACCTGATAAGAGAGGTGGCCTGATAAGAGAGGTGGCCTGACAAGAGAGGTGGCCTTATAAGAGAGGTGGTATCATAAGAGAGGTGGCCTGATAAGAGAAGTGGCCTGATAAGAGAGGTGACCTGATAAGAGAGGTGGCCTGATAAGAGAAGTGGTCTTATAAGAGAAGTGGCCTTATAAGAGAGGTGTCCTGATAAGAGAGGTGGCCTGATAAGAGAGGTGGCCTGATAAGAGAAGTGGTCTGATAAGAGAGGTGTCCTGATAAGAGAGGTGGCCTGATAAGAGAAGTGGCCTTATAAGAGAAGTGGCCTTATAAGAGAGGTGGCCTGATAAGAGAAGTGGCCTGATAAGAGAAGTGGCCTTATAAGAGAGGTGGTCTTATAAGAGAGGTGGCCTTATAAGAGAGGTGGTCTTATAAGAGAGGGACTACTGTATATCACAAGTTCTACTTAGTAATAAAAGTTATGAGTTTGATTCAAGCAAATAATGAGGTATATTTCATACAACATAATGTTATCAAGGATGTCAATTATTTGCAGCAAGTTGGCGGTTTTCTCAAGAAACCTGACAGGCACAACATAACTTAAACATTGTTCATAGTACCATTAAACATCTACATGCAGGGATCTGATATCCACTCGGTCACTCACCAATGGGAATGGTTTTAGACTGAGGGCCCTAATATTGACTGGTCTGGTTGCCCAAATGGTGTACATATTTTTTTCCAGAATTTTAACAGGTTTTTGAACATTTCCAGTGATTTGGAAACCTGCAGGACTAAAATATCCAAAATCATTCTGAACCTATATTTTGCACAATATATCATTGTGTTAGAACTTCTGAAGGTTCCATCAAATAAAGCTTAAGTTATTAAAACACATCAGCATGCTTGCCTACAGTGCGGTAGATTGTGGATTCCAACCCCAGACAGGTCAAATAACAGACTATAAAATTTGTATTTACTTGCTTTTATGCTTTATTAAGGAGAATGAGGAAAGACTATTTGGTATGGAATCATGTCTCTGAGTGTAGCTTCAATGTCTACTTGCAGGCTGTTGTTTTAATGATCTAGCACTATAAGATTCAATTCTGTGTGTTATTCTATTAAAAAGAGAACATCATCATCATCATCATATGATAGAAATGTAACATGTTCTAGCCATGATATGGCTGAAAAATTGAACACTTAGAGTTGAACAACAATCACTCACTCCCAAGTTTCACTAAGGCACTGCCAATTCTGACAAACATAATAACAGACATGAGGGAAGAATTTGTTCATTGTTAATTCTTACCAAAACTTTTTGTATAGAGACACTGCCCTAAAGAATCTGGTTTAAGAGAATAGACAGCCATAATGTTATCATCTGGAAATCCTCGATGACTGGGTGCAAATGTAGCCAATAGAGTTCCATCCTGGGAAATATCACAACTGGCTTCATTATGCAGTTTACAGTTAGGCACAACTATATTTGATGTGTCTGAAAGAATAGAAATAAATTGCAATGTACTTGTAAAATCTTTCAGAAGTTTTTGTTTAAATTTGTATAAAATGCTATTTCATTTGACATTAATATGAATAAAAGTAACCTATTAAATATAATAACATTGATAAACAAAATATTAACAAATACTGTCAAACCTGCCCATGAGGTCACCTCTATTAAGCATTCATCTGTATTAAAACATCACCTTTTTCTTATCCTGTCATGGAAAATTTCATATGAATGGAATCTCTTTCAAGAGGTAACCTGTCTTAAAAGATCACCTTTTCCTTTCTTAAAGGTGACCTCTTAATACAGAATTGACTGTATATGCAATGTAGTTCTTTTTATCAAAACATTATCATATATTATAACATTACAGATATGTCAGAAACCTAGAAATCTGACATTCTAAGAAACCTAGAAATCTGACATTCTAAGAAACATAGAAATCTGACTATATTCGATAGTCTAATTAAAATTGGATGTTTTGGAAATTTAAAAAAAAATCCTGTTTTTTTTTTGGCAATACGCTAACATCTATCAACATCATGTGCGGTGTCATATTTTCAACCAATCGGTGATAAACCTCCCAAATTTTGAAGTATTAAAAATCAAGCACACGCTGTAATATTATATAATATATATGATATCATCATGTATAAAAATGACAATAATAGATAATTTGTCTGACTACTAATTATGATGACAACAATATAAATATTACAATAGGAATGATAATTTAGTCTCTTGTCCATAATTTTAAAATATTCATACCATCAGATAAATCAGGAACAGGATTTAAAAAGAGATCCCATGACTGTATACGGTATGTCTGGTTCACAATGTTACTAGCTACGGCAGCTTCACCTCGTCCCATGAAGGCACCTACAAAATAAAGAAAATTCAGCTATAATTCTGTCAAATTAAACAAAACAAAGAATTTCTCTAGGTCTCATTGCACAAAGTATCTGTGACATTTATGTGCATGTACACTAGAGGTGCACAGATCATTGGAAACATCAACTTTTCAGTCGAATGAGGGCTACCGACCCGATGATCGATTAAAAATCTTTATTAATCAGAAAAATGGTCGATTAAAACATATTTTACACTTAGAAAAATAAAGATATGGATATGAATTATCGTCTGCTCGAATTTGGCAGCATAAATTGTGTGCGACATTGTCCGCAAACGTAAATATAAACTAGGAAGAACTGTTTTAGATACCTAAACCTTATGTCTCCCCTTAATGCGGCCATCTGTACAACAACAAGTTACACATTATGAGAAGAAAATACTATTTAAAAAACAATTATTTGACCTTGAGGTCAAAGTCCCACGAAGGTCATTACAGTTTAAGACACACCGCCTTATGGTCATGCACCCACATACCAAATATAATTGACCTATCTGGAAAGACAAAAAAGTTATGGACCAGACAAGCTTCGCTGAGAAAAAGCAGAAGAAGCGGAAGAAAAAATCAGACTAAAACAATATGTCTCCCTTCGTTCGAAGGGGAGACATAATTACCGTCTTCCAATCAAAGTATTCTACTGTATTTGTACTCTAAGACATATCAGAATCGAAATAAATCATGGAAGCCAGATTGTGTTTCGAGTTTTAACATGGGTTGGCAGATATTAGTTAATTTTATCCCTCATACTAATATCCGCCAACCCATGTTAAAACTCAAAACACATTCTGGCTTCCATGATTTATTTCTTAGTTCATCGTTGTCTTTGCCGGTTGCCTTTCTATTTTGACTACAGTATGTTGTATCCCAAACTTTCGCACAGTTCAGTAACCAAGGTAACAACATTGGACGATTTTGTATTTTGTCTATAGGGGTGATTTTTTTTTCATGTTTAAATCATATAATCTTTGATTGTGTTAGATGAGATCATATTTTTAAGTATTATACATTAAACAAAGATTGTGGTACCAATCATTGGCTTATGTTGAATTAACAAACATTGATCCAAAAGATCTGACAGATTGCCATCACTAATGTACACACATTAGACTTGTTTGTATGCAAGTCTTATAAAAGCCTTAAAAATGGCACCATGTATGCCACTTTTCCTTTTTATAATTATAACCCTTTGGATATCATGTCAAATAAACCTTTAGCAATATGTCAATTATAAAAATGCTTGACTTTATTAATTTTTCAGATTGCCATGTATGAAAGTTATTCTTGCTTCATTTCATGACGGAATGGAAATGATTAAATGCCTTTGAAACTTACTTCAATAAACACAGCATAGTATCTAGCAAGCATCTATAAATTTAAACACAATCATTTCAATAAATTATTGAAAACATTTGGCAAATTTTATTACGTCTATAAAGATTTTAATATAGAAAATTGATTCTTGTTTCTATGGAGATTTTCTAGGAAACATAATGATCCACAATAGGTTAAGGGAATTTTCTACATACCAGCGATTGTATGATTTATAGCCCTCTGTACAGCATCCTGTGGTCTATTTATAGTATCATCTAGTATACTGACAGAGTAGTGTGGGTGTAGGTGATGTCTTTGTAATGTCTGCCAGGTATTGGTTGGAGCCTCTGTTCTAGAACTGTAGTAATAACATCATGTAAATTAAACAAGCAATTTTGACATTACATGTATATGAATGGCAACTGAAGTGGTACCATGACAATAAATAAACAATACATTTATTGTCAGACTATATAAATTTATTTACACTAGCTACAAGAAACTGGTAGAGAAGCAAACCTCAGGTGAGCAACGAGTGCAAATAAATTTTATTTTTATTGACAATGTACAGATATTGTGTTTATCCTGCAACATTCAAAATTCAAATACAACTGCCAAATTTTATAAAAAAAAAATAAAAAAAAAAAAAGAAGAAAAAAATAAAAGCGAAGTCTTTCAAATAGATTCTGAGGGTGTCCTCTTTCTTGTCTGCACAATACGGTTACAATTTCTTACATTTTTATCTATAGGAATCGGACACCAGAAGACTGTTATTTGTATACTGGACGAATGAAGCATAACATTATTTGTATACCTTTATTGCAAAGAAAATGTAATGACTGATGGATAAAACACAGGTATATAAATGTAATGACTGATGGATAAAACACAGGTATATAAATGTAATGA
>MJUT01049113.1:487757-498630 GCA_002080005.1 Gigantidas platifrons | reverse complement strand
TTCTTACTACAAACTGTTCCTTTACTAGATTTTATGTCTAAGTGTAATGTTAGATAGTCTGTCATGTTCATTTAAATCCATATCCTTTCTTACTACATGCTATTATCAGTAATGTGGTATACATGTATTTATGTCATCTGACATAAACTTTTCAAAGACAGTTAGTCAAGCAATAAATTACAATTTAATTTGTAGTATATTGTATATTTCAAATAACCTTAGGCTGATTCTGACCATTAATGTTAATTAAGGTAAAAATAATAGTCTTCTTCCCCACTCACACCCAATACTTAAAAATATTTTTGTCATTGTAATATTCTTAACTTGTTTAAAACATATTTGCTAGCAATATCCTCATAGGAATCCTGACCTTTTTCATTTAGATACCATGTTAATTAAGGAACCCCCCCCCTCCCCCATACTTAAAACTATCTTAATATTTGTCATTGCAATATTCTTACCTTGTTTAAAACAGGTTTGCTAGCAATATCATCATAGAAATCCTGGACTTTTTCATTTAGCTGCCATTTCTTGTTACAACATCCTAATTCTCTGTTTCTCAGATAACTTGTAATGTTAGACATTATACAGTCACATATCCATGTTGTCTCCTTAAATCACCATTTTCTTAATCAAAATGGTCTGAAAAAAAAGAAAGATTTTCTTTATTAACATGTAGAATTACAAATCAATTATTTTGATTAACATTTTATTTAGTGAATAGTTTGAGTTATTTTTTTTTTTTTTTTTAGTTTTTATTGTTTTGTGATAAAAACGTCAGTATGAAATGGATGCCAGGGTTGGTCTTGTTTTTCCCATAATAGTATGTTAATTATATCGTGGAGATGATCCCTAAATATACGAGTCTATTTACAAATTAAGATGTCTAATTATATGTTAACTATAATATACATGTCTCTCTAGTTATATAATGCCATGTCATATTATATCATTGTTATTTGTTTTTACTTAACATTATATATGCAATTCTTTTTCCCCCGAAAATCCAGGCATTTAATAATTGAAGGTGGTAAAGCCAGTAGGAAAATTTTGATTTTATTTTTCTAAAATAAACCTGTCATAATATAGATTAAAGAAAAGAAAAAGAGTGCATTTAGTCGCAAAAATGATTATCATAGATTGGTCAATTACTTATTGTGATGTCACTCTAGAATCAAAAATATCAAATTACAGACATACGATCGGATCATCCTGTGAAATTTTAATTAAACACCAAAATAAAATTAAACAAGGAATAACTTATAATTTCTTTACCTGAAATCAATAAAATAATGACCTGTTCCTTCTTAAATCACTTTAGTAAGTAACAATATTGGCTATCCTATCTAGGGCCTTTGGTTTCATTGCTCCCAAAACATTAAAATTATTGGGCTTTCTTATCTTTCAATTTTGTTTTTATTATCTAGTTTTTTTAAATCGATATTTTATTGAAATCTGTACATTTGCTGGTTGAAAAAATTAAAAAAAACCTCCATTGAATAATAGTACCTTTTCAAGGCCTTGTAAACACTAGAAAAAACAATATAGTATATACATGTGTACAGCTGTTAGTTTTTGCTAGCAAGTTCTGAATCATATGTTATATTGTATTGTGGAAAAAAATGTAATATGTAATTCATCAATAAAATATGTTTAAATCAAGTTCATATAAAATAATACAATTTCTATTTAAAAATCAGTTTCATTTGTATCTTTTTTAACAGTTAGGTTACTATATATATATTGTAGCTATCTACTTGACAGATTGTATAGTAAATTACCCTAAAGTTTATAATAAAATTTGTCCATGCCAAGATATAGCTGAAATACTGATAAACAACAACAATCAATCAATCAATCAATCAATATAATAAATTACATGTATTTGTTTTGAATAAACATTTTAATTGTTATTTTCCCCATGTATTTCCCTTATTTATGTACATGTATGCAAGGATTTATATATTATATAAATCATTGATGTATGTCAAATTAAATTTTAGTTTGAAGAAATTATTGATGATCTTTCAAACCTAAAATTCCTTGACAAAAATCCTTATTTTCCAATTTCTCATATTTAATTTCTTATTATTGAAAGTGGCATTAAACATCATAAATCAAACCAAACAGACCATATTTAATTTCTTGATAAAATACTTGTTTTCAAACCTGACTTAAAAAAAATGATGATCCATTGAATGTCTATAGTTCTACCATCAGAAATTTACTACACTTAAATCCTTCAAAATAGTATATACAGCACCTCTTTCATAACAATTAATTCCTTAATTAAAAACCTGATTCAAATACACAAATGTCTGTATGTTGTCATACAAGACATCATTATAAGAACATGGAGACTGGTCAATACTAAAAGCATGTTCCAGCATAATAATATAGAGATAGATGAGATTACATGCAATTCGACATTTGTTTTGACCCCATGACATTTTGACACGGTCAACTTTACCCTCCAGACAAATATCTCAGTCAATGAATAAATAGGATATGTAAGAAATGAAATAATCAGTCGGCTTGACAAAACATTAATCAACACAGGTGGCACAGATGTGAAACTGCAACCAAATGATATGTACAGCAGTGTTGTATTAGAAAGCTTCATGCACATTACATGTTATATATATATATAACTGTATTTCTCAACAAATCAATGGAATACACAGGTATAAAGAAATTTTAGGAAGGAAGAAATGTAATTTCAGTTGATAAAATAAATTTATTATTTAGGCAATTTTTTTTTTAAAATATTTTGGTTAACCCTACTCAAATTCAAATTCTTTATTGATATGAAATCCAACAAAGGATTGTCATCAGCAACAATACAATCAACAGACATACACAAAACATGAAACAATTAAAACAAAAAGTAGCATGAGGGATGAGGAGGCAAAAAGTCACTATAACCAACTTATAATAAATACAATATAAATACACTAAAATGAAAGTAACTCAAATATTAAGGTTACTCGTGTAATTTATAGTGTCTTGCCATTTTTGGACAAGCACTGTTAAAAACCAGATCCTTGTCAGGTGGACCCTGTTTTTTTCAATGTTTAGTTAGCAGAAACACAGGTATTTTCAAGAATTATAGTATAGCTTATTTTATCCTCTTCAATCAATGGTTTAGTAGAATTGGAAATGCTAATTCAATAATTATGTCTATATATCTTTATTCTCTTAAACCATAGTGATTATATACTAGGTATAGAGATATAACAAACAAATTATAAAAAAAAGAGGAAGAAGTAAAAGAAGAAGACAATGTACAACAGTCAATACTACAAGCTTGAATGATTCACTGTGACATTTCATCCAAAAATAGAATATTGTTAATAATACAATAATCTTGTGTATCAAAATTGGATTTATTATTTTTCTATAATTGATTTATCCTTTAATCAATGGGTTAAATTGTTATGTAGATATTTCTGACTGGAATTGGCTGCATCTGCCCATAAAAACGAGTTACATTCAAGACTGTTGTCTGCTCTATCACATACAAATTTATGAAACCTCTTAATAGACTAATAATAGTTTCAACTTTTGTCAATTGTCATGCATACTGTAAAAGTATAAATATTTGCAGTGTTTTACTTTCACTGTTTCGAAGTCGGTAAGAAACCGCAAAAAGCAATACCCATGAAAATTTCTCCACAAATATGAACCTAGGCTACTCGAGCTTGGAAACTCAAAAACAAAGTAAACTTGAGTAATTTAAGAAAGGTTTAATTATCCTGAAATGTGGGGGGCAGGGAGGGGGAGAGGGCATTTGTTTTTTTTATTTATATGAGCCTAGAGATACAAGATTAGAAAATTTGAAGAAAATACAATCATGTGTATTGTCCTTATTTTTATTATTATTTTTAAATTTTTTTTATATTACAGTATATGTAATGCAAAACTGTTTATGAAATAAATATATCAGTATTTAAATACCTTAATATATTACATCTATATATCACATTACAATTAACACAACAGTGAATTAAACTTTGTCATAGGGTCAGTCCAAGAGTGTAAATAGCTGGTATCCATTGCATTGTTTTTTTTACTGTTAATCCCCAATTTAGAGTAAATGCACACACTTCAGGTACGAGAAATTGTATTAATAAAAATTATTTTGTTTTATGTGTATAATAGTAAAGGAACATTTTCTTAATAAAAACAGAAAGATGAACATGATTTTAATTATACCATCGGCATCACTTTGAAATATTACTACGTATATCAAGATAAGGAGTAGAATTCAAACGGCTCTTTCGAATAATTATAAGAGCATGACATAGTTATAATCTGTTTGATAATTGTGTCTTTTGATTTTTGATAACTTATCTGTGAAAAACAATACCAAAACGATTTTTATTACATAATATAAAAAACTGCTACTTTTATACTTTTTGTTACTTTTTTTTAATTAATATCAAATCATGGAACTGAATATTCTTAGGAAGAAAAGTCAATTACTCTCATTGGTAGCTTTCTTTTAAATCAAAACAGAATCAATTATTCAATCCAAAGATATTTCTTTAAAATGTTAGAGGGGAGGTTTGAGCCCATAGAACTAGTTTAACCCCTCCACTTTTTACTGAAGTGCCTGTACCAAGAAAGAAAAGTGAGCGGTCATATATTTGTGTGTTATCTTGCATCTTTCTATGATTTTTCTATTGGATCTTAGAAGTGTTCCGTCAGTGTGGTATTTTTGTTTTGGATTTTAATACTATATTCCTGGCTCTAGATTATTTACATGCTTTAAAGAGGCATTAGCTACGATTTTGACCAAAAAAAATATATGTTTTAAATAGCTTTAAAATGATGAAATAAAGGTAAATATTTCACATTAAACAGCTTATCGTACCACTTTTCGCCTTCTGAGAACGAAAATTACCATCGATTGATTATTGCCTTGCAAGCAAATAATTTGATTTGATTTATGATTTTTGGTGTTTTAACGCCACTTTCAGCAATATTTCAGCTATATCATGGCGACCAGTTTTAGTGGTGGAGGAAGCTGGAGTACCCGGAGAGAACCACCGACCATGGGCAAGCAACTGGTAAACTTTATCACTGGCGACTGCGAGTCGAGTGCACCCTTTTTTGTAATTTACAAAGCTGGACGCAAACCCACGCCGTATTGGTGATAGGCTTGTATGAGTTGTTAGGTAATCCAACTACCCTAACTCATTGAGCCACCCGGCCCCTCAACTACCTAACTCATTGAGCCACCCCGGCCCCTCACAATAATAAAGATCTTCACCTAAACTACAATGTCTGAAGTAACAGAATGGGACAGGTGGTAACAGATTTCAAAACTGGCACAAGGTTGACGGATGATACAAATCTTCAATCCAAGACTCCATTTTCATCTTAATTATTGCTTTCTCAAGACATTTGTACATATTTAACACTAGTTGGTTTGTAACATTAAATTTGAACCAAGAATGTCACTGTGCATGCAGAAAAGAATGACATATCTATCTACAAAAAATGAGTGCGAATATGAATTGAAGGAATGTTGGGTCCTTAACTCCTAAGGTTTAACAAAATTTCACACGAATCACATTTTACTTCATCATGGCTGTAAATAAATTATGAAACAGAAATTAAGAGGAAAAGGTATATTTATAACTTAGTAAAACATGTTTGTTGGATTGAATGTTTTTTAACATTATTTTGATGAAGCAGTCCATAACAGAATACAATTTTCAATTCAGAAGATACTTTTATACTGTATACAGGGTTTGACACTAACTTTCAAGACATACTAGTACGAAGGACTAGTATGAAAATAAATTTATAATCCTAACTAGAACTGTGAGTGAACTCACTCAGTGATACCCCCCCCTTGCAGCTTAGTAGGAGTTGCACTTACAAGGTACATGACTCCCCCCTTTTCGTGAAAGTATAAGTTGAATTATCTTCCCTTTTAAATTTTAGACAGCAACCATATTCCTTCATGCACATCTGCAGGTAGTGTACTACAAGTGTGTAAAGTTTCATAAAAATCCAATCAGCCGTTTAGGAGGAGTTGCGCTTACAAGGTACATGCCCCCCCCTTTTTTTTGTGAAAGTATAAGTTGAATTATCTCCCCTTCAAAATTTTGGACAGCGACCATATTCCTTCATGCACATCTGCAGGTAGTGTACTACAACTGTATAAAGTTTCACAAAAATCCAATAAGCCGTTTAGGAGGAGTTGCGCTTACAAGGTACATGGACGGACGGACGGACAGGGTGATTCCTATATACCCCCCCAAACTTTGTTTGCGGGGGGTATAATAAGAACGCAAGAATGCAGTAGTCCTTCTTCTGCAAGGACTGTGAAGTGGCTCAAGTTGAAGTGGGGTTTGAAGCGGCTCAAGTTGACGGGGGGTTTGTTTTTCTTGTGTCCCTCAAAAAATCATGGGTCTGTATAGATTCTAATTTGAAGTTGTCCGACTCTTTAATAAATGTGCCCAATCCCAATGTTTCCAAGGCACAACAAACGGTGCAAAACATTTTATTGTTGTCATACGACATCCACTTATACACTGCTTTCCAAGATGGTTGGAACGTTCGAACTCGTTTATTAGAGTCATATTGTTGTTGTTTAATTCTTTTATCTTCCTCTGTTTTTGCCTTCTTGGCAGGGGGTTGAACCGTTCCTTTCCAAGGAATTCCCATTCAGTCGTCACGAACTTGTCTGAGGATTCATTGGACATTCGGTCCAGTAGAAAAACTAATTTTACTGGAACAAAGTAAATTTTACCAGACCGAATAATAAAATATTATAAATATGTTGTTTTTTTTCATGACATGCAAACCCTCCTAGCGAAGTGTTCGTTTTGGACATAGGGCAGAAAATTTTTATTTCATGAATTTAAAACTTTGAAAATATATTCTGTTGTATGGTATAAAAAGTCAAGTGTATAAAAGTATTCAATACACATCTTTTTGGAAAATTTTATGACGTCAATTAAAAATAAATTATACACTAAAATGTACATTTGCAATTGAAATACAAATAGATAATTAAGTTACCGGTATTCACTTTAGTTTTGGTTACTAGTATCAATAAATTTCATGCAAATATTTTTCATTTAAATGTTCTTCTGTATGTTGTTAATTAAACAGATAAGGCAGATACATGTATAGCCAATAATCCGTATCTAATTGTCCGATCCAGTTCCGAAGCTTACATCAATGTCAACTTTCGGTTCATCCATTATTAATTTCAGTTGAGAACATGATTGAATCTGTTGCCATCTCCAATATATAAGCATCTCAAAACATATTTATTCAAACATATGCAATCTTTGATACTCTGCAAGTGTGGAAGTCGGCTTATTTTTGTGTTCAACAATATATTTCACTTTTAATGTTCCATGTATTGGAGGTGCTCGGTCATACTAAAATATGTTTACAATACATACAGGAAGAAGAAGGAGAAGTTCCAATTAATTACAAATGGGAACGTGCTGTTCTGACAGAATAAATAAACAATTTTCAAGTCTCTGTCTAACATTTTAATAAAACTGAAAACGGAATTTAATGCCGTTCTAGAAATTCCATTGGTTCTGACTAATTTTGCTAATAAAACTTTCACCTAAAAATTCCAAACACTAAAAAAGTATGTATCAACAGTAAACTTTTTACTCACCCAGAGGACTACCGAGGTAAAGGTCAAAAGGAGTTAACTAAACCTTCGGATATATAACTAGCCTCAGGCAACAGGACTAGCATTAGCGTCAAAACCTGGTATACATATAAGAAGATACTGATATCTTTATTGGAACAGTTGATTGATTATTGCTTAACGTCCAGCAGGAAGTATTTCAGCTACATTGTAGATTCAGGACGAGAACAAGTTCAATAATACAAATAATAGACAGGATTTTCTGCTGATGAAGTCATTTATAGCCGTATCTACATCAACATTGACTAACATGACTTTAATCCATCTTTAAAAAAAAAAAAAAAAAGGAAAAATTATGTATAGGCATGTGCCTAGTCGAGCCTTAGGCAGCTACGCCACTGGGAATGACATTTGCTATTCACTTTCTCAATGTTGACCCATCACCCAAGCACACAGTTGCTCATGACATTCTCCTCCATCGACAAAGTATTCATTCACACATTTATACTTCACTAGTAGATGATTACAGGACATTGACATTGTCCTACATAAAAACAATGTCCACATGTTCTTTTCAGCACGTTGAGTTTATATTACACAGACATGACATTGGATTTTGGTCAAAAGCAAAGGTTTTATGGCAGAATGACTAGCCTATATATCGATTCTTTCATGTCGTGCTTATATAACATCATACAAGACTATAATCGAAATATTTTTGGGTCGCCGAAAATCACGACTTCAATGAAAGTTGAAATCGGTCCGAAACCCCATGTAAATGTCCCATTCTTTTCAACGAACTTAAGATTTTCAAAAGTTATCAATGTTTATACACAATATATATGCTTTTTACCTGTTTAGATAAACATTCAGTGTGTTTTCAAACTGTATATCGGCAGAATGAGGTTGAACTTTTCACCCCAAAATACAGGAAGTCTCAAAATGAGAAATAATACAGGAAAGATTTTCAAAAAAAGACAACTTGTGTAGATTTTGTTTATAAGCATAATTTGAAAATTTTTAGATCATGTAAATATTAAACACAGCACAAACCTATCAATTATGAATATTTTAACAATACATACTAACAATATTAAGCTATGTATGCATGACCATTAACCATTCATACCTAACCAAAAGGTGTCGATAATAAAATCTGTCGCTTACTCCGATTGTTTGTGAAATGTAAATACTCGCACGTGTTTTCTCACACACAGATGGTCTCAGAGAGTTCTCGTATTTGATTTTAAAGTAAAATTTGTGGTTTCTCATTAGAGGTAAAGAACTAAGCTAGTATACCATGGGTTAATTACAATGTAGTTCAATCTGACAATTATTGTCCATATCTAACAATGTAATGTTAAAAAAGTTTGAAGGGAACAACTTGCTAAGCTTCTAGTTCTACAGTAGTCTACACTACACCGTCTACAGACTGCAGTAAGGTCTCTACCACTAAGGGCAGAGTAAGCTCTGTGAGATTTGACTTCCAAGCCTATTTTCTGCTCTATATCTCGACTGGAAGTACCTTGTCAATAAAAAGTTATTGCTCTATTTTTATTCAACAAGAAAGTATATATTTCCATTATATGGACCAAGTGGAGTGGAGGTCCTCAATAAAATGAATGCAAACTTTTCATAAATACTTTATTAATTACATCAGAATAAAGTTTAAAGGCAATGACTGATCTGAAATACATAAATTATTACATATTAAGTACAATAATACAAATATAAACAAATAATACCATCTGAAATTAAATGGCAATATTACATTAATAATGCAATAATTCAGTTATCAATTTATATATAAAAAAGACAGCTATAAATGTAAACAATTTACACACAGTGTAACTGAAAACTACTCATTATAACAAGTATCAATACATTTAATTTACTTGTGAACATTATAATGAAAATGCTTAAAATATATATTCAAATCAATGAGAAAACTTACAATAAATAAGAATCAAATAATTTATTCTTATTGCAAATATTCACACAAAAAGATACAACAATTAGCAATTTAACTTTAAAAAATGAAATAAATAAATGTACAAATACCTTATAATTTGCTGGCGACGGCCTATATGTAAATCTCAACTCAGCTTGTTTCTCATTGACAATATACTTTAACTTTATATGTTTTTTGACGGCGACTTATATTGACAATATATCTTATATGAATTTTTGCCGGCAACTTTCCAAAATAGAAATTGCGCCCATAAAATTACAAAATTGAATTTTTTTAAATAAAAAAAAAAAATTCTGTTACTACCTATTTATAATTATATATCATTATTATTAGAAAAATATTGTGAGTTACTTATGAGAAATAAATTATATTGTATATATAAGAAAACAATTGAAGTTAATTGTTTTGGATAATTACTTAACTGATCATAAACTTTTAGAAAGTGGAACATACACTTGTAGTAATAATTTGCTGTCACTTAATACATTTAGCAGGTATAATGTTTAAATTGTGTGTCAAATTGACAATATAAGAAAGTTACAGAGTTTATATAGCCAGATATCAAGTTAAAACTGGTCAGAACTAGACAAAAATACTATTCACAAAGCAGTATGACCAATGGACAAGAGTGAGTAGAAATCAGAGTACTCGCATTGGAAAGTTAAAAGTTAACTACTAACTTTAATACATATATAATAAAATGTAAATTATTATAATCATTATTAATTTGTTTAAAATATTAAAAATGAACATGTCCACAATTAGGAATTTTTTTTATTTTATTTAAATTTCTCTTTTTGTAATACACATTGACAACTATAATATCTATAAAAATTCCATGTAGCCAATTATAAGAATAGTTGTCGGTGTGTATTATAATTTTTTTTTAATGTATTGGACAATTAACTAGATTAACACGACGGAAGCCACAAGTGGAGCAGGAATTGCTTTACCCCTGAGGCCCTCTGGAGCACCTAAGTTTACCCCCGGTTTTTAGTGGGGTTTGTGTTATTCGATCTATAGTTTTATGTGTGTATGTTTTGTAGATGTTGTATGTCCTTTTGTGCTTTTTAGCTCACCTGACCCAAAGGGTCATGTGAGGTATTGCCATCACTTGGCGTCCATCGTCCGTCCGTTAACTTTTTCATATTTTAATCTACTCCTCTGAAACAATTGGTCCAAATGGAACCAAACTTGGCATAAAACATCTATATAAGGTCCTCTATAAAGTGTCTTCATTTCGTCCCATTCCGCCAACAAAAATGGCC
>MJUT01049113.1:463441-475853 GCA_002080005.1 Gigantidas platifrons | reverse complement strand
CTGTGATTGGTTGATAGTTGGATAGACTAATAGGGCAGTCAAAGCTGTGAATGGTTGGTAGTTGGATAGACTAATAGGGCAGTCAATGCTGTGATTGGTTGATAGACTAATAGGGCAGTCAAGGCCGTGATTGGTTGATAGTTGGATAGACTAATAGGGCAGTAAAGGCTGTGATTGGTTGATAGTTGGATAGACTAATAGGGCAGTCAATGCTGTGATTGGATGATAGTTTGATATACACCTACCAAAGCAATCAGTGATTATCACTGCTAAAGTGATTCCTGACTAATTGAATATATACAAGGTATGCTACTCCAGAATATACATGATGCCCAGATGTAGTGTCTATCGACAGAAGTAAAGAGTACCACTCTCAATTGCAGGCTAGAACCATTTCACACTCATATTAGAGTATGAGTTATGCTCATGGTTGAAAACCCTACTTTGACTATGAAATGTAGAACAGCAATAAAAGTGATGTTCCTTTTCTTAATTTGTGTTTGGAAATTAATTAATGAGATGGAATGACAAATAGTCTGATAATATTAATTTTCTAATCTGTAGGTACTCGGTTGTGGTATTAGATGAAGCCCATGAGAGAACGATTCATACAGATGTTTTATTTGGAGTTGTTAAAAGGGCACAGAAAGATAGGAAGAAAAAGGGGCTAAAACAGTTAAAGGTAAATTTTTTTATTATTATATTATATACAGTTAAACCTGCCCATGCAGACACCTCTTATAAGAGGTCACCTGTCTTATAAGGACACTTTTTCTTTGTCCCAAAGGTGACCTTTTAATACAGGTTTTACTGTATAATTATTTATATAAATGTACAATATAGCACATATTACATGTTATGATTTGGTTAAAAAAAAAACATACATACTTTTGCAATTTGTATTTTCATGATAGCATCATATTACTATTACATGAACATTTACAAATTTACAATGTGTAATTTTGAATAAAACTCCAAAATGTATTAAAATTTGTGCCTCTTGAAAAATAACCTGGTAATACAGTATCTTGCATCTCACAACAATTTTTTTTGTGTGCTATATTATGTATTTCCTCAGAATATTAAAACTGAAAATTCTACGTTAATTTTTTTTTGGACATTTAATGTCATCATGTATGTGTTGTAGAAGAAGAACATGTTAGAGTTAGAAAGAGGAAGCAGAATATATGTTTTGCTTGAAATAAACTTTTCATTGCATCTTGTTTAGAAGAGGGAAGCATCAAACCTTTTGTCTTCAGTGCAATATTGCTGTGAGAAATCAGTTCTCACAAAACAAATCAACTATGTATATAAGTATTTATATTTTTGTTCATTTTAGATTATAGTGATGTCAGCCACCATGGATGTTGATCATTTCTCTAATTACTTCAACAAAGCACCTGTACTGTACCTTGAAGGTAGACAGTTTCCTGTTCAGGTAAATCTTAGAATTTTGTTAAACTTGTTTTATGTGAACCCTGCATATATCAAACAACCAATTTAGTCAAAATGTTGAAGTAATTGTAAAGGACTAGGTGCAGTATATGTAAGACATAATAATGTCCTGTGAAATTGTGTCCAGTTGTGTTATATTTGTAATGAAAAACCTTACACAGACCGAACGAAGTCATCGTTGTGCTTTATTTCGTCCTTGGACTTTATCATAGGAGACAATTGTAAGGGCGGACACTATTTAATGTTACATATAAGTAAAAAAAAGTTGTAAGACTCGACAAAGACATTCATTTCTTTTTCCTCATACAATATCTGACTTGAACTGGCTGCCACAGCCCATAGTTAATGAGTCAGTCTGTTGAAACATTCAAGGGTGTAGTCTTTTCTATGAAATCCTAATTTATGAAACCTGTTAATAGTTTTAACCTTTTTCAATTGTCATGTGCAAACTCTGACATAGCTTGTTAAAGGCAGTCAGTATTTGTAGATGATTTGATTTTGATTTTTGGTGTTATAACGCCACATTCAACAATATTTCAGCCATATCATGGCAACCAGTTTTAGTGGTGGAGGAAGCTGGAGTACCTGGAGAGAACCACCGATCATGGGCAAGCAACTGGTCAACTTTATCACTTGCGGCTGCGAGTCGAGTGCACCCTTTTTTGTAATTTATAAAGACGGGCGCGAACCCACGCCGTATTAGTGATAGGCTTGTATGAGTTGTTAGATCCAACGACCTAACTCATTGAGCCATTAAATAGAAAACAAATACCAAACCCTATTTTAATTGCTTTTGACATCTTCATAAATTTGTATTTTCTACAATGAAATACTCTTTGTTCATATTCTGCGTTTTTTTAAATGTCATAACAACCTTTGAATTTATTATTTGCGATGAAAATTATTGTCAAATTTCTTGTCCTTTCCATTGTGTTTGTTTGGAATGGGATTCATTTTGCTCAGCAGAAGGGAAAACTCTCCTATAATTTTTTGGATCAAATCAGGAATGTGCAGATGATCTGTTGCGAAACTTTCTGCAATGGTAGACAATAAAATTCTATGTAGTATTATCCATTATGTCTTCTGTCAGGTCTATTACTCGACGACACCACAGTCAGATTATGTTATGGCATCAGTAGTAACACTCTTTCAAATACACAGACAAGAACCACCCAAGTAAGTTTCTATTATTTACATACAAGTTTTATATTTTCTCCCATCTGTGTATTCAACCATAAAAAGTTGGCTTCTGTATCATGTAATGGGTCTCTCATCGTCGTCCATCCATCTGTCTATCCAATTTTAATGCATTTGTTTTGTGTATGCAAAATGTTCATCTTTATGAGGCAATATAGGCAATGTTCTTTTTTATATGGTGATCTACCAAATGTCTGTTTTTGTGTTTATTGGAAATCCAAAATGGCCAACAATGCAGAACAAAGTTTAAGCTGTGGGAAAACAATAAAAAAAAATATCAGAAGCTAGAAAATTAGTAGGCCTGTACTGTACATGAATAATCATTGATTGGTCTTTTACAAAATTTTCATTTTTGTGTGCATCAGAAATCTAAGATGGTAACCATCACAGGACAGATTTAACTTAGGACCCTATTAGAAAAATATTTTGAAATTATTGTTATCTGAAACCTCTGAACTATTTAACAGCAAACTTGGCTGGAATTTTTCTTGAATGGTGCTCTGTCAATTATATGTTTTTGTGTTGATCGAAAAGCCAAGATGGTTGCTATCTTAAAGCAAAGTTTTAGCATAGGATCCTATGGTAAAATGGATAAAAAATGTTTTCTCAGAATCTATAAACTCGATTGAACCCAAAATGTACATGAATAATCATTAGATGGTCCATGGTAAAGTTTTCATTTTTGTGTGGATCGAAAAACCAATTGAGCAATGCACACTCTGGTGAGCCTTCTAGTTTTTGTCAAAATACCCTTGTAATGAATATTTCACATCAATACAACTGTCTGTCAGTTAAAATGTGTCATTTTAAAGTGAAATTAGTTTGCACTTTAATCTTGATATTTTTTTACCTACAAATTTATTATTTTTTACAAATATATACTGGTATCTGATTCTCAGAACAAAATAAATAGTTTTTCTTATTCCATAGGACCAGTGATCGACATCCCCAGATTATAGTGTCTTCAGCATAAAATTTCAACGCTCTTTCATTCTATTTTCCAGTCACGATGTACTGATTTTCATGACAGGACAGGAGGAGATAGAATCAACAGTTAGATGTATACGAGACATATCTAAAGACATGGTTAGGGACATACCACCATTGGTTATCTGCCCTTTGTATGCAGCGTTACCTTCACATCAGCAGTTAAAAGTATTCAACGAAACACCACAGGTAATTGGTTTGGTTTAGGTTTATGGTGTTTAATGCCACTTTCAACAATATTTCAGTTATATCATGGCTTTCAGTTTTATTGGTGGAGGAAACCTGAGAAAACCATCTACCTGTCGCAAGTCACTGACAAAAACTGATTGCACGGATAGTTGTAAATCCAATTACCATGCGAACACTATGGACCGCTTACAGGTAATTGTTAATTGTTTAAGTCTAAATAAAAGTTCAGTTTCATATTATGTCAGAGTTAAGCAATCTAATAAAAAAACATTAAAACAGTGTTTTGTGCATGGGCACTGACATCGTGGATTCTATTACCTTAAGATCAGGAAGGTCTGTGGTGATTGGCTGGTTGAAAATATAACCTTTGACATGACTCCATATGAAACCTTGTAAGATGTTAATAAAAAAAAAGGTCCATCAGACATCTAATTTTGATTATATTGATGTTAAGGGAAGAGACATGTAAGAGATAGCAATTTGCATTCATTCTACATACATGTATTTTAAATTAAAATAGTCAAAAAAAGTTATAAACTTTGAATGATTACAAACAAGTCATTTAATTCTGCTTTTGTTTTGTTCATTTTTAGGGTTTATTTTTTGTGTCATTTACATGATTTTACTGACGCAGTAAATCAATTTAGCAAAAAAGGATATGGATGTAACTGAACATGTGAGACTATCCAACATTGCACCTTGACATGAATTAAAGTAAAGCACAATTGCTGACCTACATGGTCACAATCACAGTAGGGTCTTAAATAATGAGAATAACTCGTACCCTAAAATGAGTGTGAAATGACCCACTGCCTGCAGTTGAGCAGTACTCTTTACTTCTGTTACATCTGGGCATTTTTATTGTTTTGTTTGTTTTCAGGGAGCAAGAAAAGTGATAGTAGCCACCAATATAGCAGAGACATCAGTCACTATACATGGAGTGAAGTTTGTGATAGACACTGGAGTTGTTAAAGCCAAGTAAGATTCTCATGTGCAGCTAGTTTGTCAATCTCTCTCACTAGGCGTTCCTGCCAAGCTCTGTGCTAGATGTGATATAGAGGCAATTTTTGTGGGTTGGCAAAGTAACAAAAAACCAACTATTTGTTATGGAGATCCTCATATTATTATATGTTGAATAAAAATAATGTGAAATGGGTGAAAAGTGATTATTTACAAATGTATATAAAACAAATTACCCTACAGATTCTGGTAACTCTTCTCGATATAATTGTATTAGACTATCAACATGTTTGGAAGTTTCAATCCCTGGAACAAATACAGTATTTCACTTCTTATTAAGCCACCCATTCTACAATGAATAATCGGCCTTATAAGAGGTGTGGCCTTTGGTGGGAGTGGCCTTATAAGAGGTGTGGCCTTTGGTGGGAGTGACCTTATAAGAGGTGTGGCCTTTGGTGGGAGTGGCCTTATAAGAGGTGTGGCCTTTGGTGGGAGTGACCTTATAAGAGGTGTGGCCTTTGGTGGGAGTGACCTTATAAGAGGCATGGCCTTTGGTGGGAGTGACCTTATAAGAGGTGTGGCCTTTGGTGGGATTGACCTTATAAGAGGTGTGGCCTTTGGTGGGAGTGACCTTATAAGAGGGATGACCTTTGGTGGGAGTGGCCTTATAAGAGGTGTGGCCTTTGGTGGGAGTGGTCTTATAAGAGGTGTGGCCTTTGGTGGGAGTGACCTTATAAGAGATGTGGCCTTTGGTGGGAGTGGCCATATAAGAGGCATGGCCTTTGGTGTGAGTGACCTTATAAGAGGTGTGGCCTTTGGTGGGAGTGACCTTATAAGAGGGATGACCTTTGGTGGGAGTGGCCTTATAAGAGGTGTGGCCTTTGGTGGGAGTGGCCATATAAGAGGCATGGCCTTTGGTGGGAGTGGCCTTATTAGAGGTGTGGCCTTTGGTGGGAGTGACCTTATAAGAGATGTGGCCTTTGGTGGGAGTGGCCATATAAGAGGCATGGCCTTTGGTGGGAGTGACCTTATTAGAGGTGTGGCCTTTGGTGGGAGTGACCTTATAAGAGGGATGACCTTTGGTGGGAGTGGCCATATAAGAGGCATGGCCTTTGGTGGGAGTGGCCTTATAAGAGGTGTGGCCATATAAGAGGCATGGCCATTGGTGGGAGTGGCATTATAAGAGGTGTGGCCTTTGGTGGGAGTAGCCATATAAGAGGCATGGCCATTGGTGGGAGTGGCCTTATAAGAGGTGTGGCCTTTGGTGGGAGTGGCCATATAAGAGGCATGGCCTTTGGTGGGAGTGACCTTATAAGAGGTGTGGCCTTTGGTGGGAGTGACCATATAAGAGGGGTGACCTATGGTGGGAGTGGCCATATAAGAGGCATGGCCTTTGGTGGGAGTGGCCATATAAGAGGCATGGCCTTTGATGGGAGTGGCCATATAAGAGGCATGGCCTTTGGTGGGAGTGGCCTTATAAGAGGCATGGCCTTTGGTGGGAGTGGCCTTATAAGAGGCATGCCCTTTGGTGGGAGTGGCCTTATAAGAGGTGTGGCCTTTGGTGGGAGTGGCCATATAAGAGGCATGGCTTTTGGTGGGAGTGGCCTTATAAGAGGTGTGGCCTTTGGTGGGAGTGGCCATATAAGAGGAGAAGTACTGTACTACATGCAGAAATTTTCCATAAAATTGTATTGTTTAACTGTGTTACACTATTTACTATAAAGTTTTAATGTCCACATTAAAAAATTAATTCATTTTGCAGATTGTACAATGCCAATAGTGGCCTTGACCTTTTGAAGGTTGTGAGAATATCTAAAGCTCAGGCTCTACAAAGAACTGGAAGGGCTGGCAGAGAAAGTTCTGGAACATGTTATAGGATTTATACAGAGGAAGACTTTGACAGCTTAAAGAAAAATACAGTGCCAGAGATTCTGAGGTATTCAACAATAAAAAAGGATGTAAATATTTTGGAAATTTGGAATTGCTTTTATGCCCCCACCAGAATTAAGTTACACCAGTATGTACATATGTCCATGCTTACATCCACCCCACATTTACTTTCCATTCAATAATTTAAGTTTCCCATAAGAAAATAATTTGGAATTTCTACATTATATCAGGGGCCATAAAAGGCAAATCAAATTCTATTTTGGACTTTAGCACTTTTTCTTTTCCAGAGTTATACCCCATGATTAATTGAAAAATGATGATTTTTGTGGTTTTTGTTCTTTAACTTTTGTTTGCCTTGACCTGCTAAAAACTATTGTCTGGTGCACAAAGCATAGCTTTTGTTGGTTTAATATTAGTGAGGGATATAAAGGATCTAACACCAGTAAGATGGCAAGATGGAAAAATCTCAGACACCCAAGGGAAAGATATCTGGTCTCCAACGAGGCTCCGCCAAGTTTGAGACCAATAGAAATCTTTCCCGCGGGTGTCTGAGATTTTTCCGTCTTGCCCTCTTACCGGTGTTTGATTCTTTTTCTCACTATGATATTTTTATTTGACAGCTATGCACTTTTAGCAGACGATGTAAACAAACAGAGTTATTTCCCCTTAATTTGTGTAAGAGTGTGTGTTTTTGATGTGTACCGCATAATCTGATGCGAAAGGGATGCATGTTTCTATTGTAACCTAATTTCGGGGGCAATTGATAAGTGGCTGACAAGATAAATACACAAAACGTAAATATTTAAACAATTTTATTGATACAATGACATTTTGCGAAACGTAGCATTTTTATGGGAAAAGTAGCGTGAAATTCTTATCTCACCCACGGGTTGAGACAAGGATATCTCACACGGCTAAAAATAGGAACTGTGCAGTCTCATTAGTGAGAATAGGATTTCTTTGATTTCAATCTACCCATGAACATAGAATTAATGTAATAATATTTTTGATTCTACAGGTGTAATCTTTCCAGTGTAGTACTACAGTTACTTGCCCTTGGCATCTCTGACATAATCAACTTTGATTTCATGGATAAACCATCTACAGAGGTAATGATACTTTAAGATGTTATTTTTGAGAGAAAAAAAAATGGCAAGTGGGAATAATTTCTGCAAACTATAAGTACAGAAAATACAGGCACACTCACATTACAAACATTGTAATAATAAATCCCCCATAAAGATTATAGGTATGATCAAGAAGAAGGGACATAGGAATGACATGTAATTGCTTTATAATGAGTGAGTGCGTGGTTATTATTTGATGCCATGTGGGCAATTTTTTTCAGCCATATCATGGCGAGAATAAGTTACGTTTTGATGAGATGATTATTATGTCAGCTTTGTGTTAGACCAATATGCTGAGTTGGATTTTTATAGTGCTGGCTCACTCAAACAACAGTGTTGGTAGACATGTCACTCCACTCTGACACATTATTCTGATTCGGTGCCAACCAGTTTTATAGTACTTGATTAAAATACCAGGTAACTACTGGTATAATACTTCTTTGGGGACCATCGTGGTCGTAGAAGATTATATGATAATCATATGTTAGTGACTTGCGACAGGTTGGTGGTTTTCTCTGGGTACTCCGGTTTTCTCCGCCAATAAAACTCACAGCCACTGTATAACTGAAATATTGTTGAAAGGGGCATTAAGCACCATAACCCTAACCCTAATCCTAATATTTTCTTCTTTGAGTTAGTACAAATTACTAATAGATAAAATTAAAAGAAAATTAATATGATATCAAAAGAGAAAAAAAAAAAAATTAGTAGATGAAAATGGACAAATTTTATTTAATTTGATAAAAATAGCTTTATAAAAAGAAGAAAAATATATTCATCGTATAAAGTTATTCTGCTTCTTTAATATCAGATCAAGGAACATACCTTTTGAACAAGTAAAATGTCAAAAAAATTGTCATGGCAAATGTAAAAATCATTTTTTGTGTGTATTTTAGTCATTGATTAGTGCAGTACACCAGCTACATAGCCTTGGAGCTGTTACCAAGGAAGAATGCATTAAGGTGAGTACAGACATTCAATATTTACTTTACATACTACAGTGGAACCTGTCTAATCCGACACACCAAGGTACCAGGGAAATGTGTCGGATTGTACAGGATGTCAGAATACTCAGGTTTTATTTTACTTAACATAATTACTTTGGGACCATAAATTTTTGTCGGATGTCACATGATGTCAGAAAACTCAGGTGTCAGATTGCACAGGTTACACTGTAATAGCATTTTTAATGAGGAAACAAACCACATCTGTGGTGAAATGGTTAGCGTGCTCGCCTCTATGGAATTGGTATTTGTTGTCACTCCGTTAAGTGAGCAGCATTTCGAGACAGAGCAAAGACTGGTTGGCTTGGAATCAGATAATGTGTCTGAGTGGACAACATGTCTATCTGTGGACAACATGTCTATCTGTGGACTGTTGTTTAAGTGAGCTAAGCACTATAACATTACAACTAAGCATGTTGGTCTAGTACAAAGTGGACCTCATTATCATCTCATTGTTCTCACCATGGTATAGATCAAATATTGCTGGATTGGTGTTAAACAACAATCACTCACTAATGAACAAAGCAGCAAGCTGGGAGAACAGAACAAAAAAACATCACAATCTGAATAAACAAAACAACATATATTAAAATATAAATTAATAAAGAACCATGAAAAAAATACATATTTTGTCCTTTTTTAGAGGATTATAGAAATAATGGTATTTATTTAAAAGTCCTTTAATTTTTATTTTGAAATTTATAGATAAAAGCTCCAAATTAGCCAATAATGTTTTGTATTTACTATTAGAATGGGAATCTGTATAAGGTTTTGAGTGCATGTATATAAAAAAAAACTATATGTTTCAGAGTTACTGTGTGGTGCTAACAAATCTTTTTTTGCAGTTTATATTAAATGAAAAGTGATGAAATTATGAATTATAAAATCTGAAAAATATTTTCGTCAGTCAAAGATTTAAAAAATGACTTGCAATTTGCGTAATGTCAAATCAAAGGCATGTAATAAATATCTTAAGAAAACTATTATATGTATTGAATAATTTTTTTGTATATGTTAATTTCATTATTTGTCAGAATATGATAAAAGTGATATTATGATATTTTTCAGTTAACTCCCCTTGGTAAACAGATGGTATCATTCCCATTAGATCCACGATTATCAAAGACGATCCTTATTGCTAAAGATAACCACTGTCTGTAAGTTTATAGTTGACTCCGTAAACACCATCTGGTTACTGGTTTATTTTTACCGTCGTGTGAACCACATCGGTGGTGTAATGGTTACCTTGGGTATGGTAGATCATCGATTCCAGCCCCGATTGTTTCAAACCAAAAACTATTAACTTGTTCTCGCCATGACATAGCCAAAAAATTGCTGAGCTGTCGTTAAACAACACTCACTCAATCACTCACTGACCGTATGTGACCATTCACAATACCAACTGTGTGCTGATATATTTACAGTTTGCTTTCTAGTTTTCTTAATTACAATTTGAGGGGGTTAGAGTTATGGTATTTAATGCCACTTTCATTAATATTTCAGATATATCGTGGCAGTTGGTTTTATTGCTGGAGGAAAACAGAGTATCCTAAGTAACTACAGAACTGCCGCAGGTCACTGACAAACTTTATCACATAATGTTGTATCGAGTACACCTTGTAATGAGTGGGATTCGAACTCACAACTTTAGTGATGATAATTGCAATTCTGTATTTCCATATATGGACTATATTACCATATATGAAAGAAAATAGATCGCTTTAAGAACATACCTTTTTTTGTCTCTTTTTAAGAAATTAAATTATCAGACTTGAAATAATTGATGTATTATTTCTTAATATTTTATAGGGAAGAGGTATTGAGTGTTGTCAGTATGCTGTCAGTTGATTCAGTGTTATATACACCACACAGTAAGGTAGGTAGACTAATCATTATATATATAAAATCTGAGGTATATATATTGCATTGAATAAAGAACTTCATTGGTGGTATAATGATCAGCATACTTACCTCCAATTTGGTTTGAGCCACAGTCAAGTTGAACCAGAGACTATAAATTGCTAACAACTCAAAATTAAGAAGTAGGAGCTAAGATTCATTTTTTTCGGAATCAGGACAATGTGTCCAATTGGAGTGACAGTGACATGCATTATAAAAATCCAATTAAGCGTGTTGTCTAATACATAGTGGACTTCATCATCATCTCGTTGATATATAACTTGTTCTTGCCATGATATAGCTGAAAATTTTCTCATTTGGCGTTGAGCAACAACCATTTACATTGGATAAAGTTGAATTGTTTTTTTTTTATGAAAAGGAAGTTTAAACAGTGATGGTGATAAATTTCACCAATATCAACAAAGCACACAATCATCTCTCATCTTAACTGAACACAAAAAGAGGACAACAGCATATGACATTGGAAATCCAGGTCCTGGCTTGGGACAGGCACAATAATGTGGCAGGGTTAAACCGGTTAATGTGATCCCAACCTTCCCCTCTTGATAACTGGATTATATTTTTTTCAGAGAGAAGAAGCTTTAGAAACCAGGAAGAAGTTTATATCTAGTGACGGTGATCATATAACCTTTCTGAATATCTATAAAGCTTATAAAAGTGTAAAAGGAAACAAGGTTAGTGTATTCTACACTATATTAAACAAAAATATTGATAACATTTCTTTGAATATTCCAATATATATAGAATAACAAGCAGCTATGAAGGTCGAGATGGGCATTGTCGCTAATATCGCAGTCCAAAAGGACAAGCTGTGATATTAGTGATAATATATGTCGAGACATTAAAAACTGACGTGATGTTTTTATCGGTAACGTCAGAATGGGTTCAAAGTCACACTGACAGATAATTTTCAGTATTAAAGTTATTTCGTTAATATGTGTACTGACAATATTACTCTGTGAGATCAAAGGAAAAATGTTTAATTTACAGATATAACCGAAATATTGATGAAAATGGTTTTAAACACCCTTAATCTATTCCATCCATCCAGAGTTCAGTTTGGGCATATTTCAATCTACATACCGTATTTTACGGACTATAGGTCGATATTTTTTTTCCTCAACACGCTGGCTTCGACCTATCGTCCACATCGACCTATACAAGGATGAAGTTGAAAAATCTGGAATCCCTAAAAAAAAATCTCGATAAAAATGACGATTTTGTTGACAGTATACCTTTATTTTGCTGTAGGTTTTTCCTGAATAAGAAGACTGAAATTATCGATGTTCTTGGTGTTATTTATTTTTAATTAAAGCAATAAAAATATACTAACACTAACAGGGGGTGCAATTCCGGGAATAAAATGTTCAACATCCGAAAAAAAAAATCAATATTCAATGATCGAAAAATGAAGTGTTAACGAAAATCAGTTCAATATTGTATTGTATAATAAAAAATTATATACTATAAAAAATGTACAAATGTATGTTGTTGAAAAAAAAATCACAGGGTGGATCGTTTATAAAATTATTATCACAAAATATCTAAATATAGCTATAGGCCTATAGCTTTCCATCAAACCCGAGCATGCGCACGAGGTTGTAGTAAAACATGTGGGTTGCAATATTATATCTCACAATACACGTGGTGAACAAGCTTTTTATACTAAATGTACTGGAAAAT
>MJUT01049113.1:406476-462951 GCA_002080005.1 Gigantidas platifrons | reverse complement strand
CCCAAGTTGTCATCGGCATCCTCGACCTATGGAATGCTTCGACCTATCTAAGTATTCTCCCCAAATTTTACCCGAAAAGTAGCAATTCGACCTATCGTCCTCATCGACCTATAGCCCGTAAAATACGGTATATATTGTCTTCAAAATAATGAAAGGAAAAATACATGGAAAAATATAAAACATTTGATTAATTTTGACAGGAGTGGTGTCATGAAAACTTTATCAACATCAGAAACATGAGACTGGCGATGGAAGTGAGGAAACAGTTACGTGGAATCTGTTGTAACCTAGAACTACCAATAGAATCATGTGGGCAGGACATGGCAGCCATCAGGAAATGTCTGGCTTTTGGCTTCTTTATGAATGCTGCTGAACTTCAAAAAGAGGGAGAATTTATTTCTGTAAGTTTTTGGCAAATGGTGCCTTTTTTATTGAAATATGTTAAATGATAATTAAAAAGTTATATTAGGGATTTGTTTTACAGTCTGATTGGACTGTTAAATTATTCAAGTGCATGAAATATTTGGAAAGTGAAATTGATCATTATATAATAAAATATAGGGTTATAGGGTTATGATGCTTAATGCCACTTTCAACAATATTTCAGTTATATCGTGGTAATAAAATATAGATATGATTAAAATCAAAATATTTAATTAATCGTCCCTTTAGATTATGTATGCATTAGTTTTCTCAGATTCATCAGATATATTTTTTTTTGGTGATTATTATGATTGATTTTTGTATTTAATTACAGAAGCAGTTTTTTACATTGTTTACTATTTGTACAGAATTTTGAAATTCATATATTAATAAAAAATAACCAACGTTTTTTTACAGTTATCCAGTAGGAAACCTGTCTCAATCCATCCATCCTCGTCATTATTTATGTGTAAACCAGCCTACGTTATTTATAATGAACTTATACAGACTACTAAATGTTATATGAGGTTAGTATGTGTCCAGTATAGTCATTGTTGATATAAGTTTGTAAAACAAGGGGCGGCTAGGGGGGTGGTGGGGTTAGGATCCCATTCACCAGATTTAACCCTGACTCATTTTTGTGCCTGTCTTAACTTCTCAAGCCAGGAACGGGGTTTCCAATGCAAATTTTGTGGTTTTGCATGCTCCAAGTTCAGTTTCCCTTGACCAGCTGAAAACTGTTGTGTACTGCAGCAGGCATATCTTTTAGTTAAATATTAGCTGGAAGTGGGGGCATCTATATACTATGGACACGTTTGTCTTTAAATATTGTCGAACCATCTGTCAAAGTTGAAGGAACCAATTGGATTACTTCAAAAATATCAGACCATTCTAGTTATCTAGTATAATAAAAATGTAGATAGCGAATTTAGTGTGCACGATACGTTTCTGGAATACCTTTATCAGGTACGCTCATAAACAGAGGTAGGAAAACAGAATAGTTTAAAAAGTGTTTGGGAGCAAGTCAACCAATGGGTCTAAACAGGATAGTCAAAATCGGCTAATGTCACCTAGATTAAGCTGAGAACTACTATGAACAGACCAGATTTTTACTTCAAGTTATTCCAATAAACAACTTGTTAGTGGCATTAAACATAACCTATCCCCCTTAACCCTAGAATTTGTAATGACGAGGTACAAGTGGCGTTAAACATAACCTATCCCCCTTAACCCTAGAATTTGTAATGACGAGGTACAAGTGGCGTTAAACATAACCTATCCCCCTTAACCCTAGAATTTGTAATGACGAAGTACAAGTGGCGTTAAACATAACCTATCCCCCTAACCCTAGAATTTGTAATGACGAGGTACAAGTGGCGTTAAACATAACCTATCCCCCTTAACCCTAGAATTTGTAATGACGAGGTTCAACTGTCTCTTTAGTCAATAAATGAGACAGAGTTGACCAATACTTAGAGCATCGGTGTTGTAATGGTTAGCATGCTCGCCTCGAGTGCAGTAGATTGTGGGTTCATCGGTGACGTAATGGTTAGCATGCTCACCTTGAGTACAGTAGGTTGTGGGTTCAAGCCCTAATCAGATCGAACCATAAACTATAAAATTGGTATTTGATGCTTCTCCCATAAGCATACTGTATTAAGGAGAAAGAACAACAATCGCTCACTCACTCCAATTCTTAGATCATATGTTAAAAGATAATATGCCATCACAGTTAGTACAGTCAAACTTGTCTTAGTGACTCCCTTCATATACAGTAATGACTTCCTTTTATATCTGACCCTATTTATTTCCCCCCCCCCAGCATTTTCCTGTGCATTTGACCTTATATAATGACATCCTGTCTAATGCGACGTGTTCTAAGGATGAAAATCCTTTGCATACTGCCTATTAGAACAATTTTTATCAGACCAGAAGTTAGAAAATAAATAAACACAGTCTCATGGAGAACATGATTTGATCAAATAATTTGTTTATCTCAATAAACACCTGATTTCAGGTAACCGATTTTCACTTCTCTTAAAAACAATGTTGTGTTTGGAAAGCTCATATAAAATAGTATACTCATACAGTTGGTATCTTAGTTGCCTTCATGGTTGTGATCATATGATAGTTGGATTTATACCTACCTATGCAATCAGTGCCTATCACCACTAATGTTGTGAGTTTGAATCCAGCTCAGGCGAGGTGTACTCGATGCAACATCATGTAATAAGTTTGTCAGTGACTTGCAGCAGGTCGGTGGTTTTCTCCTAGTACTCCTGTTTCCTCCAACAATAAAACTGACTCACGATATAACTGAAATATTGTTGAAAGTGGCGTTAAACATCATTAATCATAAACCATTCAAAATAGCATACTAATATAGTTGGTATCTTTAAATTTTTTTTTTTAAAGTAGCTCTATTTTTCTTTCTCCATTTTCAGAGATTTAAGTGTAGTAGATCCAGACTGGCTATATAAGGCTGCTCCACATTATTTTAGTAATTCTATTTTTGTATTTTCAGAGATCTGAGTGTAGTTGATCCAGACTGGCTATATGAGGCTGCTCCACATTATTTTAGTAATTTTATTTTTGTATTTTCAGAGATCTAAGTGTAGTTGATCCAGACTGGCTATATGAGGCTGCTCCACATTATTTTAGGAAGAAGAAACCTAAACCTGGATGAAATTTGACGGATATTTGTTGTTATGAATGTATTCAGTGCAATAAAAAGTACATTGTGCCTGCTCTATTATATTAGATTTGGCATTTATTTTAATGTACAATGTAGTACCAACATGGAATAAGTATTTTTGTATGTATAAAAGTTAGCCATCAAAATTATACATTGTATATGGACTACTGACTACATTTTGTACTTTCTCAACTTTAAGAAAAAAGCATTTGTTATTGTAGCTTTAAAATGTATCAACTTGTTAATGTTAAATTGATGCAGTCTATTACACTGGTGTATGCCTTGTATATATAATATAGTTAAACCTGTATTAAGAGGTCACCTTTGGGACAAGAGAAAAGGTGGTATTTTAAGACAGGTGACCTCTGAAAAGATATTCAATTCATATGAAATTTTCCTTGAAAGAACAAGACAAAGTTGACTTTAATACAGGTGACTGCTTAATAGAGGTGGTCGAATGGGCAAGTTTGACTGTAACTTGTTGATATTGAATACATGACGTGTATATAATCTGTACTGTGTACTGGTCAAAGAATAGTTCTTGCTAACTACCAATTCTCATCATGAATAGATGAAGTATATATTATCTGTACTGGTCAACGAGTAGTTCTAGTTAACAACTGATTCTCTTCATTATACCCCCCACAAATGTAGTTTGGGGAGGTTGGGGGGTATATAGGAATCGGTCCGTCTGTCTGGACAAACTTCCAAGTCTTTTGTCCAATTTCCACCAAACTTTGTGGAATTTAAGATTATGATGTGTGAACTTTGCAGTATAAAGGATTTTATTGTACATTGCAAGATCCTAATATGAAGATGTGCACATTAGTAGGATATCCTGGTCCATTGAGTTTTACCCCTGTTATGCCTCTTTGGACTTAGAAATTTTGAGACAATTCAGTATGCACTTTGTCATCGTGAATTCTCCTACATTATTAATCAGAAGTTCATGAAACTTTGTACATTGCAAGATCCTAATATGAAGATGTGCCCATTAGTAGGATATCCTAGTCCATTGAGTTTTACCCCTGTTATGCTTCTTTGGACTTGCAACTCTTCTGGCAGTCTATAAAAGTTAATATGTTGTTAGATCCACATGTGCCGATGTTTCCAGAATTATGAGTCTAAAAGTTGTGTTCCAAATATGTTTTGGCTCAATTAAGATGATGGGGACGTGGGGGGTATTAGTCCCGCATAGCGGACAGTTAAGTTATTCCATTTATGTATCAAAGCGGAACTCCTGCGTCCAGCAGTACCTCTACTTTCATATGGATGAACACAATTTTTGTGTAATTTTTTTTTTTTACATATTAAAGTAGATGATACCATGATGGTTTGTTTAGACCTGAATTGTTAATACTCACTGAAGACTATCATTTTACGGTGAATATCAACAACTATGTACAGTTGAAAAATCATTTTAAATTCAACATAAAGGTTTTGTTAAAATTTGAAATTGGTTATAAATATTTTGTTCAAATTTTGAAAACGGTTGTATATTTTTGTGTGAAAATGTTGAAATTTGTTATTATTTTGTTGTTGTTGTATTGTTTGTCCAATAGCTCTTCATTCAACATAGACATATGAAACTGAATCGATTTTGTAAATTGTGTGATGAAATGGCATGATTTCACGTAATATATCAGCTTGATGATACTTGGTGGCTTGTGAAATGATGCCCTGTCCATTAGGGATTCTTACCAAGGCAATTCAATGCTACATTGTATTTTTAATTTACTCTCTACTACTGGGACTAAATGGTGTTATATATTTTTATACTTGTATTGTAATATAAAAATGAATTGTGATAATGGTGATAGGCTTGTACAGTACCGGTACATGAATTTTATTGGTCTTTATTCTGAAATAGCCAGTCTATCTATGATTCCTATTTCATTGTAAATAATACCTTACTATTTCAGCCTTTAGATATATGTGATGGATGATCCAGTGTGTGAATATGAACCCTTATAGACATGGTGACATAGACATAGAGAAAATTATATACTTAGTAATCGTTGAAATGCCTACTGGTCAGACAGTAGTAATTCTTGGAATACCTACTGGTCAGACAGTAGTAACTCTTGGCAAATACCAGTTCTCACCAATGCACTCATTTGACATGGAAAAATATAATTTTTTGTGTTAATTGTTTTTTTAAAAAGTGAAGAAGGTGCTACCTTGACAATTGTCATTCGAAAATGTGTTCGAAAACTTGTTGTATGGACCTGAAATTTACTATATGGCAAAAATTGTTACTTGAGGAGAAATGCTGGCTGACGAGTACTACTGAAAGTATTCAAATAGGGGGATATCTCAAAACATTTTGAATGTGACATAAAGATTTACATCACGATTCCATCTTTTGCACATTCGTTGGTATGTATATGCATTTGTTTTTTCTCATACATTTGTTACAAATAAAATAAATCATGTTTTGAAAGGATTTTTTGGTCATTTTTCAAAGAACCTGGTAGTTTAGCACCGCTTTTAACAATACTTCAGTTATGGTCTGTATTATTGGTTGAGGAATCTAGTGTACCTACCTTCTACAAGTAACTGACAAACTTTTATCACATAAGGTTGAATCAAGTACACATCAGCATGAGTGAGATTTCGGCGAAAAAACCAGAGTGGATATCGACACCAATTACATAGCTAGATGTAAAACCTACTACCGTACTGTCATGGCTATGACAGCATCCATTTTGCTAAGAGAAAAGCGAAAACCATTTGTAATTTTGTGTCTTCAAAATTCACGATGAAATAGGCCATAATCACCATTCTGCTATTTAGATTTTAGTTGTGCAAAAACATTGAAATCTGTCTTCAACGAACCTAATATGGACTAACTTTTGTGTTTGCAATAGACAGCTGTTCCATTTATACAGTTTAAATTATCAAATATTTCCTACATTGTAACTTTATTCAAGTTTGCATTCAAGGTTCAGTTTAGACAGCTTTCACTGTAGTATTTTGAGAAGTTCACTTATTTCATTTTTGACATCTTCCAGTTATTAACCAGTTTATTTGTCTAGGGTAGTTATTGTGGAGTTTAGTTCCCCTCATAACATGTAGTCATCATATGGTCTTTGCCTTATTTAGATATTTAAATTCCATTTTGAATTCTGTGCTAATCTGCTATATTGACAATTGTGGAGATTTTGAGTCAGGAGATCAGTTTGTTAATGTTTTGACCAATCATATGTGGATTTCATAATGAAAAGAACCCATAATGTAATTGTTGATCTCAAACCGTATTCTTACTGGTGGTTACATACAAAAGGGTTGATAAAATTTCACCAGAATGGCTGTTGTTTTACCATCTTGATTTTTTCCCAAAACAAATTATTTTGAGTGCATCGTTGCTTATTATCCCCTCGCCAACGAAGTTGCGAAGGGATATAGTAACGCTACCGTCCGTCCTTCCTTCCATCCGTCTGTCCTTCCGTAACATCATTGTGAACACTCTAGAATCAACATCCTTCAATGGAATTTGACCCAACTAGGTACATACTTAGTCCTTAAGAGAATCTGGAACCCTATTGATTTTCAAGGTCAAAGGTCACTGGGTCATATTTTTATCGCGTAACATCCTTGTGAACAGTCTAGAATCAACATCCTTCAATGGATTTTGACCAAACTTGGTACATACTTAGTCCTTAAGAGAATCTGGAACCCTATTGATTTTCAAGGTCATTGGGTCAAATTTTTACCACGTAACATCCTTGTGAACACTCTAGAATCAACATCCTTCAATGGATTTTGACCAAACTTGGTACACACTTAGTCCTTAGGAGAGTCTGGAATCCTATTGATATTCAAGGTCACAAGGTCTAATTTTTTTACCATGTAACATCCTTGTGAACACTCTAGAATCAACATCCTTCAATGGATTTTGACCAAGCTTGGTACATACTTATTCTTTAAGAAAATCTGGAACCCTATTGATTTTCAAGGTCAAAGGTCAAGGTCACTGGGTCAAATTTTTAGGCGAGGGGATACGCCATGCTTTGCGTTGCCCTTGTATGGTTTTTTTCACTAAGAAATATAAGCTCATGATCTCAAACCACCTTCCAGCTACAAGTGGGAACATTATTTTGACAAAAAGGCAGACGGAAATAATGCACTTATAATAGTCCTACAGGAACTGTAAAGGACTAAAAATACATTGGGCTAATTGTTGAGACATGAATTGATAAAATTCAAGGGGAGAAAAATAAAACAAAGTACATTGTACTACTATTAAATCAGTGATCTGCTATACTAAACACAATAAATTCATTATCCTGCCTTGGTGCAAACATTATGACGTGGCTTGCAAGATACATTAAAGACCAACTATTCTGTTGAATAAAATTTAAATAAGCCAACGGTAAAGGGTGCTATGTTTTAAAAAAATATATCACAAATGCCTGCATGTCATGTAAAAATAGAACAAATTTAGTGCACATGATGCATTCACGAGTGACCTTCATCAGGTATATTCAAGGTCAAAAAATTAATAGTCTTTATGAGTATTAAAAACCAAAGGCCCTAAAGAGGATCACCAAAATCGTCTAAGATCACCTATGCCTGAGGTCTAAAGAGGATCACCAAAATCGTCTAAGATCACCTAAGTCGGAGGGAGGAGAAACTTAGTTTGTAGTTAGGAACTGTAAATTTCTCCTTGGATACTTGAGCTTATCATGGATTAACAAGGGCAATATTCCATCTTATTTTTCCAGTCATGAAATATGAAACTTTTCAAATGTTTTTATGTCTTTAATATTGTATTGTTTATTGCATTGTAAATAAAACGTAGACCTTTAGATAACTGATACCACTTGAGTCATGATATGTAAACACTCAACTTTACAGTGTTTTGTCTCTACCTGATTTATGATGCCACGATCAATTCAATATTTGGATGTTCCCCATATAAACCTTTTTATAACCTATCCTATTCTTCAAAGTCGACACTGTCTATAAAGTTCAGTCTTGTTTGTCAGTTGGCAATATATTGTATATATTATGACTCAAGGAATTTTTATATTGTTTACGAAATATAGCAAAGTATCGGTATACTAAAGATATTGATATTGTCAAAAATCATGAATGATTAAAGCCCCATTTACACCCAGTTATAGAGTCCTCTACCTGGTATCAAACTTTTTATTGTTCCTAAACATGTTGTACTGTGGGTCATTGACAATTATGTTCTAATAGCAACTTAAATACTCAAGATGTAAGAATACCTCTTATGGGTGTGGGAAATACCGTCTTTTCTTGAGTGGCGCATAGCAGAAAAAAACTTCAATTTTCATGTTGGTCATCCCTGTCCATTAAGACTTCTGATTGACTAATATTTCAGATATTTTCTTGCAAGAAACCACATAATTAATTAAATTAAACTATTACTTGCGAATGTTCTGTGTCTGAGCCCATACAATATAGGTAAAATCAATCAATTCAAATGGTTCAATGCAAAGTTAATCACCAACAGACAGGGAAACACACTGCCAGGTTAATCTGGTTAATCATATCTAAACCATTCCCTCTTGATATCTAAACCTCCAGAACTGAACAGATTTGCTTCAAATGAAATAAGCGAGTGAGCAATTGTTGTTTAATGCCAGCACAGCAATTTGTCAGCTATATCATGGTGAGAACAATTTAATTTTCAATGAGATGATGAAGAGGTTTGCTTTGTACTAGACGAAGACGCTTAGTTGGATTTTAATAATGCTAGCTCACTGAAACAACAGTCCGCGGATAGACATGTCGCTCCATGCGGAAACATTATTCTGATTCCGAGCAAACCAGTCTTTGCTCTTTCTCTTAATGCTGCATATTTAGCAGAGAAGCAACAAATACCAATTTGATAGTCTTTGGTTTGAGTCGATCGGGGCTCGAACCCAAATGAAATAAACATACTGATAACTGGAGTATGAGGTCTTACATTTGTTTTAAAAGTAAACAATAACAGTCAAGTTTCATAGTTACCAGTGAACTTCAGTGTAAATCTTGATTAATTTGCAATGTCTTTCAAATCTGTTGACTTTGAGCATACTTGATGAAGGTTATTTCAGGAACATGTTTTGTGCATTAAATCAGACATCTACATTTTTTATCGAGTCATTTCTATAAAAAAAGGTTTTAAAGTGTTTTTTTCACGAATCCAAAAAATTAAAGGATCACATACTGAATCCTGATATAGTTTTATCAACAAATTTAAAGGCAAAAATCTTAAAATTCCTGCAAAAAACAGGCCCAATCTCCACTTCGCGAAAAGGGTCTTTCTGCTCCTCTTGTGATCGACGTCATGGCATATAACCAATGAAACCAAAACAGTCATTTTTTTTTAAAGCATTTATTCATGTAAACAAACAGCCTTTTGCACTAATATTTTATCTCTAACAAACACCATTTGTGAAATAAACAACAGTAAACAATTGCTATAGTTAAAATTTAACAATGTATTTTAAAAACATTTAATCAATCAAATATGATTAGTAAAAAGCAGCATTTGATGGCCATTTGACACTTTTTCAACATGTTTATGTGTTTAAAATTTAAAGGTGTGTTCACACTGTTAAAAATTTCCTTAAAATATGCCTCAAACTTTACCCTTGCACGTGATTCAAAAACAAATTAGACAGTCTAAACAGATCCTCATTCATGTTTGATTGGTCCATCAAGTATTTAAAGGGAGGTGGAGAGGTATATACAGTCAAATTTGTGTTTGAAAACAGGTACACTGGTAAAAATTTGACGTGAATTTGAAAGAAAAATTTTAGTGTGAGCACACCTTTATAGTGTAATTTGAAATTAATACCAATAAGTTATATATAAACTATTAATTAAAAAAAATCAACAATAAATTTTCATATATATATGAAAAAAAAAAAACAATCCTCATTGTGTATTATCTTTATATTTTAAAACAAATATATATAAGAGTAATTCCTAGATTTTCATTCATTTTCAAAATTCAACCAAAAATAATTTTAAAAAAATTACTTATAAAAAAAGATGGTATTTGAAAAAAAAATCTTCATACATCTACAGTGTTTAGATTTGAATATTCTTTAAGGTTTGTAAACACAGAATCGTAACCTAAAACAAATGGGAAAGAAAATCTAGGAATTATGGTCTAGGCTATATCAGAATAGGGAAGATCCTTTTTAATGCATTGATTAATTGGTGTTTAGCACCAACTTTAGCAATATTTCAGCTATATTATGGCGTGAACTTATTTTATAAATAAATATCCACACTTTTTTAATACATATTTGCAGGTATTTAAAATAATTCTTTAAATTTTAACCTCACATTTTATTCTGAATACAAGCCTATTGTTTATAAACCAATAAAATTCTATATATTTAATTTTTATTACATAAATAAACAGCAAAAAAATATCACAGAAAATGATGAACAGTCGATGATGATTACAACAAATTTTTTCAGCAGCCATTTTCCAAATTGTGGTAAATGTACAGTTTATGAATAAAAGTGATCGTCTCTTTCTTGGCAAGTTATATTTCAATTCTTTGGCAAGTCAAATATATATATTTTGGACAGATATTCAGTATAGAGAAAATGATCAAATCTTTCGTTGACATTATTTTGTTTTCTAATTAATATTTTTAAGTTTTAAAATATTAATTTATAACAAATATTGAAATTTAAAAAAAATTTGAATGCAAATGTATTTCTGTGATGTAAAAAATCTAATTGGTTGGTATATGGAAAAATGAAACGTTCAATTCCATTTGCAAGGATGGGAATGGGGCATCATGTAAAACAGTTCACAGTAAACTTTTGTTGAAATAACAGTAACGATAAAATATTCTTTAAAGTTGATAGCAGAAGCTTGAAAAACCAAGTTGTATGAATCACAACAAATTTTTGTTAAAATAAACAGCAACGGTAAAATTTTATTTCAATTTAATGCTAACGGAAGCTTGAAAAAAATTCAGGTTCATATGTTACTAATGGTAACGAAAAAACAGTGTTTGACACTTTACAGCAAAGGGGATTCACCTACATGCCTTTAAGTTCTAAATATAGGATGGAATATCAACTGTTATACATATACTTATTTAGTAACAATAGCTTTAAAATTGTACAGGACAAAATTTAAAGTAAAAACAAATATTTGTACATTATAGACTTCTTATACATGTATATGTATCATATAAAAAGAAAAATGACAAAATTGATTATCGAAAATGGCAGCTAACAATACTGTTTTCCAAGTAAACACTAAAAACTGCAAAAAGGTTTTCTGGGAGGTAGCTCTAAAATATCTTAAAAATTTGCATTGCTAGTTTTTGTCAGAATTAAAAAAAAACTGGAGCAATACAGTAAATAAATAACATTAGTTAAGACGAGATCATATTCTGACATCAGAAATCAACAATCGGTACATACATATTTCAAGTCTATGCAATCTAAACAAGTGCTTGTGAAAACAAAGAAATATTTCTTATTTTAAGTACAATATATGAATCAACAAATGATAAAATGCAAATCAAAAAAATAATTTAAGCCTTAAATAATGCATTAAAGCTACTAATCTTCGGTGGACATTTGTTTGAATGTGAATTGTGAGATTTTGATTTTAAAATATATGAAATTTGTCAAAATAAAACTCTTTATTATCTATTCTTGTATCTGTAGATAAAATCTGACAATTAATAATTATAGAATATCTATTGAAAAATTGTTAAATCTTTAAAAAAAAATCTAATCTTAACAATAAATGACATACACTTATAAAATTGATACAAGTCAATCTTAAATATTTTGTCTTGGAAGACTATATTTTCTTTAAATGAACCTTTATAAAAGGGACAACCATTATTAAAAGTCAAATTGACCTTCTACAGTCAAAAGAATTTAAAAATATTATTATTAAGGATGACAGTGGTTTAATTTCTATAACAAACGTAATACATTAGTCACCCTTATACAGAGAAACCTGTTTAAACTGGACCTACTTGGGGCCAACTTTTACATTTGTAATAGACAGGTATTCGGTTTACACAGGTTAAATTAAAAAGATTTTCCCCAAAGATTTTTCTACCTTGGAACTTTATTTTAAGTTCTGTTTTTTATACAGGATTCTGTTTTATTCAGGGTTCAGTTTAGACAGGTTTCACTGTATTTGTCTGATAACCACAAAAATGGGTTTCTTTACACGTAATGACATGATTTGATGATTTGATGCAACAGTGAAATAAAAATGTTAACAATCAGTATATACACATCAAAGCTCTGAAGTAAAATTCTAAGTTAGGATGCTTCAAATACCTTCATAATATAATGTATCTCAATTTAAATCTTATAAAAAATCTTGAAAATATTTCGGAGAAAATTTCAGTTATGATTCGTTGGATTTTTCACCTGCTGCACAAGTATGCATATTGATGTTGCAGTAAAATTTCTTTCATTCTTGGGCCATGTTTAATAATAAACATGTTTATTTTTAATGTCACTAAATTACGCTCAATATGTGTGACATGTCTGTGTCTGAGTACAAATGTAATTCCCAACTATGTGATAGAAATTGGAATATTTTTCGTTGGATTGTTTTTACACATTTTGGATTTTAATTGGATGAATTCGTGTAAGATCATTTCATCAATGAAGACACCAGAAGCATCCTTTCTATCAAAATGCAAAAATTTCAAAATTTATATAAACTATTTAAGTAAAGCTGTTTAACTTCTGCCACAGTCTGGACACACTACATGTCCCTCATTCATCAAGAAACCTTTGCCAACCATCGACGTTTCACACTTAGAACAGACAAAACAATCACTGTGCCAATGACGATCTTCAAAAGATATAAATTTGGTTCCTCCAAAACCTACAAACAAAAAAATTTGAGTTAATTTAAAATATTCTTAAAAATTCTGTGGATACACTGAAAACAACAAATGTACACATACTTATTTTAGCATATAACAGAATGTATATAATTGTATATGTTTAGATACATGTATAATTCAAAGAATGGTCTTACTTTGGGGTTACATCTTGTTTTATTATTATTTTACAAGTGGTTGGTTGGTTGGTTTATTGTGTTAAATGCCACTTTTCACAATATTTCAGTTATATCTTGGCAGTCAGTTTTATTGGTGGAGGAAACCGGAGTACCCGCAGAAAACCACCGACCTGTCGCAAGTCACTGATAAACTTGATCACATAATGTTGTATCGAGTACACCTCGCCACGAACTCACAACTTTAGTGGCAATAGGCACTGATTGCACAGGTAGCTGTAAATCCAACTACCATACAATCACGATAATGATGGCCCCCATTTGACAAGTGATAAAGTGGTATGATCAACAGCTTTAATCTAAGATAAAGTGGTATGATCAACAGCTTTAATCTAAGATAAAGTGGTATGATCAACAGCTTTAATCTAAGATAAAGCTCCAAACTGTTTGTGGCCATCTTGATTTAAATTATGGCATTGCATGCATTCTGAAGAAAACGAACAAGCACAATAAACACACGTTTTCTGTTGTTTTGTATCTGATATTCATTTATACACATTACACATAGGTACATTTATACACATTACACATAGGTACATTAAGTGTATTAACTTTCCTTCTGTTTCTACAATTTACGCATTGGTTTTTAATTTTGATCTTTGATTTTTGGTGTTTTAATGCCACTTTCAACAATATTTCAGCTATATCATGGCAACCAGTTTTAGTGGTGGAGGAAGCCGGAGTACCCGGCGAGAACCACCAACCACGGGCAAGCAACTGGTAAACTTTCTCACTTGCGGATGAGAGTCGAGTGCACCCTTTTTTTGTAATTTACAAAGCCGGGCGCAAACCCATGCCATATTGGTGATAGGCTTGTATGAGTTGTTAGATCCAATGACATAACTCATTGAGCCACCCGGGCCCCGGATTGGTTCTTAGAATTGTACTGACGGTGTGGTATTGTTTAGTTTTGCATTTTAATTCTAATTCATAGATATGAGGTGGAATACCATCACTTAATGTCTGATGATTTCTGTTAAAATAATATACTTTTTAGAGATACATGTAACGGTAACATGAGATGTACATGTGCAATATGTTGGTCTTTAATGGAGTAATGGACATAATTGTTCGTCATCTCTGATTTTTCTCTATATATTTCATATAAAACCACAATAAAAAAAAATATTTGTCAACTTTTTTCCTCGTACCTGAAATAGGGTCATCACATCTACAACATTTCTTAGCAAACAGTTGTCCGTAACATTCAGCACAATAAGGTTTTTCTTCCCTTGATGTAAACTTCTCCTTAGCTAATTCTTTATTACAGTTAGTACAGACGAAGCACTCTCTATGCCACGGCATGTTCTTATAGGCCACACCTCCTTTATTAATTACCTACAAAATATAAAATTCACATTTAATATTATTAATATATATATACAAAATGTAGATATATATATTCCTAAATAATGTAACTGTTACAAAAATGTATTACAACTAATGTTTTTCTCTCTCACCCATATGTGACCTTAAAGCCAATTTTTGCTAATTGTTTAGGCCGTTTTCATGCTCCTAAATATTTTTTGATGGACAATTGATTAGTAAAGAAAATATGTTTTAAATGTGTCTCAACAATTTATCATTCCCACATCTAAACTCATATATAAAAGATATCACAGATCTATGAGAATAAAACGTGTTTCTGTTAAACTACTCTGTTCTGGTTCCTCACTAATGGTTGGAAAAGGAATAAAGTAAGATTGTTTAATTTGGCCTTTTTCCCTTACAAAATGGGCCCGTTGTCATCATATGGTAGCTGGATTTTGAGTTCAAACCTGTTCATGGCGAGGTGTACTCTATACAACATTGTTATACAGTTTGTCAGTGACTTGCGACAGGTCTGTGCTTCCTCAGGATACTCCGGTTTACTCCACCAATAAAATTGACCGCCACGATATAACTGACATATTTTTGAAAGTGGCGTTAAACATCATAACCCTAACTTCTAACCCTACAATATTATTTTTCTATTTTTTGTTTAGTTTGATTAGATAATATAAAATTTTACTTACCCCATTACACTTAGTACATTTCTGTGCAAACTGAACTTCGTAACATGGCACACAGACAACTTCATTTTCCCGTGGGATGAAACTCTTGTTTCTGATTGGCTCTTTACACACCATACAGCAGAAACAATCTTCATGCCATTGTTTACCTTTGTATTCAAACTTCTTCATTCCTGAAAAATGCAAAATGACGAAAAGGAATGAAATAATTTTTCGTGCACTGTTTGTAAAGTTTTCTATAATGACAATGCAGGGGAATCTAGTGTAAATGTTGAAAAAACAACCACAAGCAATAATCATCTCATTTAAATCCCAAGCAATATCTAAGACTATCTTATGGTAATGCTACAATAAATACCCTTTTTCCTTTTTTTTAAGGAAACAGTTGATTCAAGAATTTTGTAAAAAAAAATATTTCTAGAAACAAAAACATTTAGCTGAACCTCATATTGAACTTGGATTTGTGAAATTACATTCTGCCCATTGTGGCAGAAATGTGTTTTTTTACCAGACACCACTGAAAACGACTGCATTGTCACTTGTCTCTGCACTTTTCAGTTAAATTTGGCAGTTTGTTTGGTCTTTTTAACATTGCAAGTTAAGCACAATGTATGTCTATTGTACATGTATATTTAAAAAATCAGATATTTGAATCAAATGAATTTCTAAACTCTAGATGTTTTGCTTTTGCATGTACACACCAATCTCTGAAACATAGGTATTAATACTTTGCCTACGAATCTGACATAGGAAGACTGTAGCCTCTGTTTCAGAATTTGGTACATGCATATGTATGTGATAGTTAATTTTCAGAAACTCTTAAAAAATCATGCCATAATTCTTGAAACACAATCTGTGGTAATTTTCTATTGATTTTACCAAAAAAGTTTAAATCTAAGCAAAAATCAATTAGGAAAAGCTACAATATTATACAATTATTGACTTTGATATAGGTTGCTACAGAGATTTATCAACCTGAAAAAAGTTATATTCACTGAGACGAAGGCGAGGTGAATATTGCTTTTTGAGGGTTGATAAATCCCAGTAGCAACCTATTACAAAGTCAATGATCGTTTTATTATATGATTATACATGGGAAAAAACGCTTCCAGCATATTTTTAGCTTTTAAATATGTCCGGAATATTTTGACAGCTACATTTGTTGCTCTACGCGTGTTTTTGGAATCTTTTTCTTTCAAGATTCTTCTGAATTCAGCCTCGTCCACTGTGGAAAACCGTGCAGACGACAATTCATTGTCCATTTTATTATTTTTTTTTATGTACAGACGTCAACAAGCATTCTCTGATAGAGAATGACGTCAAGGAACCCCGGATGAAAGACGTCCCCTGATTGGTCAATGTTGCAGAGAGAAGTAAAATTTGATTGGAACGTGGAATTCTGGAATCTATATTTCTATTTTTAGACCAAATTGGGGTGACATTACAGTCCACACTACCTATGAGCTAATTATAGCTCATTTGAGGTTGACATCGCACGTACGCATTACTTTTCAAGTTGATTTTAGCCAATTAGAAACTAGACAAAGTTCAATCATATAATAAACATTATGTATATAATATAATCAATTATTTACATGTATTTGGAATATTCTGGAAAAAAGCAAACATGAAATGCATGGTTTTCAAACCAACAGTACAGCAAAAAGGGGGGAAATAAAACTTGAACTGCAAAGTGGAAGTAAAAACTGCAAAAACCATGGCAACTAGAAAACAAATATATTTTATCTGCAATGAAAGGGAGGGATATATACAGTGGAACCTGTCTAATCCGACACATCAAGGAAGCAGGGAAATGTTTCTGATTGTACAGGATGTCGGAATACTCAAGTTTAATTTGAGTTTACTTTGGTACCTTAAATTGTTGTCGTATGTCGGAAAACTGAAGATGTCGGATTGCACAAGTTCCACTGTATATATATAAATATATATTTATTCGTTTTTACTGTACATATGACTTTTAGATAAAACACAATCACTTCACTGCATATTAACAAAAAATTGTTAATAAATTGAACAAAAAATAGAATCATAAAATATTTTGATATTAATGAAACCTTGTTTGTAAGATGTTCACTTTGTATCATTAATACTGTGATTGCCATTGATATTTCTGGGTTTCCGTTATTGGAAAACTAATCTTGTGAAAAGAACATAATAATCTAGTTTGAATGCTTTCCTAATGCTTCCTACATCGTAGTATTATAACAAGCTTATTTGACATTCCAATAGTATTCTTTATAGCATCACAATAAAATTTTGTATGAGACTCAGCCCCTTCCATTACATAACCAGAAGTATGTAGGAGTGACCACCAAAGCTAAAAACATGACCCTTATCTGTAATACCAACCAATCAAAAAGATGAATTAGATTAACTGAACACTACTTTACGTAACTTTTCTAAATCTATCTACAGAACTTGATGTCACCGCATCAGTTGGTACGAGTCGATTGATACTCTCAATTATAAAGTATGTGCTTTAACTCAATAACATGCTTGTAACAAAAATCTAACAGAGACATATTATATCAATGCTTCCGTTCAGAACCATTAGTCTCGAAACTTCAAATGGCTGCCAACCCTATCTCGCCATCAATCCAGAATATCACATATTTGTGTTTAAAAGTTTAAAAAGTGATGGTCAACAATTTCATCAATACCCACAAAATGAACAGCCACCTCCCACCTCAAACCATTGAAATGCAAAAAAAGAGGGAAGCATGACTGACACATGACATTGTAAATCTATTTTTTTTTTGTCATTTTTGCTGTAGTAGCTACTTATTATGTAATCTCTGGTTTTTTCTCTGCTTTTTCCACAATGTAATTCATGAGTGTTGACGAGATTGGATACTCCACTAGATAGGGTTGCCAGCTAGCATGTGTTTTCTTTTAAGTTATAACAGTTTTGTGAGATGAAGAACAGCAATAAAAATTAGAACTGATCAATCTAATTAATGATCAAAATCACATCTCCCACTTGCTCCCCTTTTCTGACATGTCGCTGGGTGGGAGATCTGAAGAAACCTTAGTATGGGTCACATGACTGTGAGTGATCCTATGTTGTGAATATCTAATGATTTGATAAGTACAGGTTATGGCCTTCTTCGACCAATCAGATTGCTCATAGCAAAGTTTTGCAAAAACACAGCAGTTTTATTTCAAATTATAGTCACCTTAGGGCCATTTTTATTGAGCGATAACATAGAGTCACTCACATGTGACCCCATGACGCTGTTTCTTTAGATCTCCCACGTCAAAGGGAACAAGTTAATCAGATTGAGAGCGTATGAAAAAGGGGGGGGGATGCTGAAAACATTAAACACATTTTTCTGATCTACAACGTTTACTGATAAAATCAGATCATCACATCATAAAACTAATGAACCAATGAGCCTAAAAACTAACAAATTGTCTATACACTTTACTGTCTAAATCTTTAATCTAATTCCTATAACTTTATACATTTAATCTCTTTATACTAAACATGGACATGCTCTCAAAACTACAGCTGTAAAGAGAAACACAAGTCTTGACAACCTGAAACATACTCCAGAGGTGACTCCATGAGTACAGAAATATGACCTAGTTTCTCAGAGTGAGTAACCGTTGTTTAATGCCAAGTGAGAAATTTTTTAGCTATATCATGGCGAGAACAAGTTAAATTTCGTTAAGATGATAATGATGATGTCCGCTGTGTACTAGTGCAACACTCTTACTTGGATTTGGATTTTTGTAGTGCTAGCTCACTAAAACAACTGTTTGCAGGTGAAACATGTCGCTTTACTCTTACCTCTGACACATTATTCGATTCAGAGGCAATCAGTCAATGCTGCTTGTTTAGCGGAGAAGCAACAAATACCAATTTTATAGTCTTTGGTATAACCTGACCAGGTCTCGAACCCATGATCTATCGCACTCGAGGAACCCATGATCTATCGCACTCGAGGCAAGCATGATAACCATGACATCATCACTGAGGTCTTTTTCTTCATAGAACGAATATTCATATATAACTTGCAGCAATCAGAAACTTGACAAATTTATTACATTTTGATAGTTCAATTGTAATCCAAAAATTCTACAAATTTTAATTTAATGTGCTAAAAAAATTCAAAGAGACTCAAAAGAAGCTTGTACCGTGATTCGTCTTAATTTTGAGTTCATACTGGATATTATAGATAGATAGATTATCGGTAAATTTTATTTTTTAGTTATGCTATTTTGTAAGATCATGGCGACTGACATAAAGCTTCTTTCTGGTATATGCACTCGCAAATGCCTAAAAATATTTTACTTCAATAAACGTTAATACCATACAATTAATCTTTTGTATTATTTAACGGGGGAAAAAAAACAACACACCAAGTAATGGCACAAAGATCACCAATGCCCTAACAAAAGGCAATTTAAAAAAAAAAACATGATGCTCTGTATTTAATTTAGAACCATCAAGCTGTCTGAAATGAAGCCACATTGAGCGGCATGCTAACACTGACCTTCCGTTCCCAAACTTTCATCCCCTGTGTGAGCAGTAAAGAAAAACATTTAGCTTGTGATACAAGACAATAATAGACACAAAACAACAACAACAAACACGACTGAAATATTTGCTGTCTCTGTGTAAATAAGGTCAGTATAGTTTATCTATTTAATTTCTTTTTTTTGCTAGAAGAAATTTGTGTTACTTTGATGATTTCAAGAGATTTCAATTGTTTTGAGTCACAAATTTGACCTGAAAACATGAAATACAAAAAACAACAACATTGTACTGCTTCTGATTTCAGTGTGAAATCATCATAAAATTGATCTAATTTTTGTTGAATGTTTGATTTTTAAGAAATAGGTAATTTTTTTTTTTTTTAACTTAAAAGGCTTTTTTCAACACAATTTTGTGTTCAATCCTTGATTTCACCAAGACAAACTTCATTCAAAACTTAGACTTCAGTCTGAGATTATACTCAACTGTAAGTTTGTTAGTAAAAAGCTTAAACTTGAGTCTTAGAATTTTTTTTGGAGAAATTGAGACGAGGATTGCAGATGATGATTGCAATTACAAAATATAAATCCTCTGGTTGTAACATGTAAATTTTCATATTCTAAAATGAAGGCAACAAATTTTCTGCAACAAAAAAAAAAAGAAAAAAAAGGAGAAAAATAATTGAATATATCAATGTGTCATACTTTTAGCTGAAACAGAAAAATCAATGCATTAATATCTTTTATGGAAACACTTTGTCTGTAATTTTACTGAAAATGACACTTTATCTCCATGAATTATGTAACAAAGTATCGAAACAATCCATAAAACGTGATTGACTGGAAAATAATGCCAATATTGTTTTATATCGGCATAACAAACTAACACATGAACATTTAAGTCTGGAAATGATTTCAACTCACGTTTTAAGTTATAGTGTATCAATAGATGCAAATATTTCTGCCTTAGTAAGCAAAATGTAATAAATGAAGAAAATTACTTTTGTTTGTTAATTTGTTGTAGACAGGTTTAGCAAGATGACCCTGAATCATCAACCATTGATTGACATACGATTGGCTTAAAAAATAGTCTAAATGATTTTGGACCCAGAGGGAACACCTGGGTATAAAGAGAATAGGATCAAGTTCCTCTTCTTTGGGGTACTACACCTACAAAAATGTTGTCTGCTGTGAGGTACAACACCTTTTAAGTCTTCTGTTGTGGGGTATTACACCTTTGAAAGTGTCCCCTGGTGTGAGGTTACTATAACCTAGCAAGTGTTGTCTGCTGTAGAGTACAACACTTCTGAAATTGTTGTCTGCTGTGGGGTACAACACCTCCAAAAGTGTCGTCTGCTGGTTGTGCCGGAAAAATTGATAATCAATAACACAAATCTCCCTAAGGATGGGATTTAAAAGAGTGGCTCATGCTTCTTGCGTGTAAAAGACAACATTTCTTTGACATCATTTTATGTGACAAACATCGATACATTGCACATTCAAATTAAGTTTCAGTTCATTAAATTTCCATTTGCAATTATCAAGCATTTTGAAGGGCTCAACCCACATGGCTGCCCAAAATGTCCCTTAGGTGGTGGATAGAGGATGCCCTTTCAATGGGGGTTGTCAGGTTATAATATGAAAAGACTGATTTAGGATCATAGCGGTTGCAGTCGTGTCATGCTCTTTACACACTAAAGATCCCTTTGGTAGATTTCAAAGATGAGTAGAGTCATTGTAGCTACTACAAAAGCCTATATTTTATCGTCCCTAGCCAACTCTCGATACTTTTCTAGTGTCGATCTAATGTTGTTGCCTCCTTCCTTCCTCATTTAAGCATAATTTTAAAATAAATTCTTGAACTTGTTCTATTGTATATGCAAAAAATATTTGACGCTGAAAGTAAAACACCCAAACAATCACTCAAATCTAGTCTAGTCTCTGCTTAAGACAAGATATACTGGTATTTATTTCTGAACTGTTACACCTCTAAGTAAAATGAATAACAACAAAAATAGATCAATCAAACTGTTTTTTCATATCAATTTCCAACAATTCATATGTCACAAAGATAAATATCAACACATAATATAATTGATGAAGAAATTTATATCAATTCAAATGCATCAGTCCTAATTTTTTTTGCAATAATTACTTGAAAATCTTGGAAGTTTTCCTGGTATTATATAATTTTGAAAATTAATGTTGAGTCATATCGATCTATATTCTACACAAATGAGCCAATATTACATAATTAATAAAAACTTAATATAATAAAATTTCTTCATAAATTTCCATTAAAAATCCATTATGGAATGACAATTGTAGAGTGTTTCTAAGCCAATCTTGCTTAATTTTGAAGTTTTACATTGTCGAGATTCTACAAAACACTTTAACAGAGGCTGTATTAATTTTAAACTAGTGGGATATTATTTAATTAAGCTTNAATGTTGAGTCATATCGATCTATATTCTACACAAATGAGCCAATATTACATAATTAATAAAAACTTAATATAATAAAAAAAAAATCATAAATTTCATTAAAAATCCATTATGGAATGACAATTGTAGAGTGTTTCTAAGCCAATCTTGCTTAATTTTGAAGTTTTACATTGTCGAGATTCTACAAAACACTTTAACAGAGGCTGTATTAATTTTAAACTAGTGGGATATTATTTAATTAAGCTTCCACATATTTTTTTATTCTCATAACATCAGAGTGCTCATTAGCTCATTGTTTGCTATTTTCAATGTTTTTTCAAAGGCTACTCTTCTCAACATATTTTAAAGTGCCTATTCTTGACCTAGGGTGAATCCAATTAGTACAAAACTGATGTATAAATATGAATTAAATCTAACAACTATACAATATGGACAGATGGACAAAAAGCATAAAGGTGAGACAAATTTATGCTGGGGGAAAAATACTTTTTTTGACCCACAAATGTAGGGCCATCTCAAAGTTCTGGCAAGTAAATGATATAATTATCTTCATATATCACAATACAGTAGAAATAGCAAGTAAGATTTACCAGTAATAAATTATCTCCCTTTATCCAGCTGAGTTAGATGTATAACATTAAGTTATCTCCCTTTGTTCAACTGAGTTAGGGGTACAATTTTGAATTACCTCAATTTTATCCATTTGAGTGAGTCTGGGGTATAATTTTAAGTTATGTTCCTTTATCCAACTGAGTCAGGGGCATAACTTTAAACTACCTCCCTTTATCCAGCTGAGTTAGATGTATAATTTTAAGTTATCTCCCCTTTATCCAGCTGAGTTAGATGTATAGCTTTAAGTTATTTCCCTTTATTCAGCTGCTTTAAATAAGTTTCTCCAGTGTTCATTACAATTTTTTTTATGAATCATGGCTAAATGACAGTTATAATGGAAATTATTACAAATCATGGGGAGACAACTCTATAAAGTTTACTTTGGGCACCATGCAGTATTGATATTTCTTTCCAAAGTACAATTTCAGAACAACTGATGTGTCTATTAAATATTACTCATTATCCTACTTGACAAGAGAATTGACAATATAGACATTAGATTTTAACTTCCATTAAATGGAAAATGATCACGACTACGTAAAAGTAATTGTCTTCAAAATGATTTGACTATGTATCTGACAAAAATGTTATAGGAAACAAGTGCACTATATAATCTGTCAAACAAAAATGGAAAATATGGATGTTGGATTTTACAAATACATTTAAGATAATAAGTCAGCGATTTGCTAGGCCCAAGTCTCAGGACATTTGCCCATCTATTTCTCAAAATGTCTGGAAGAAATTTTAATAAAAATGACAATTGATTTCAAGATGTCTTGAAGTTAATTAAGAGCTATACATATTTATAGGATACTTGTTGGACAAATAAACAGACAAATATGCAGAAAACCAATGACCTTGTGTTAAGCTTAAAATCATGGCTGATGGATCCATGAAGGGGGAAAATACATTATTATAAGTCTACCCAAAGTCCTATATAACACGTTTCTGTATATCTTTGATTAATTACACATCTTTACATCAGTTCTTATTACGATAACAAATCTAGAGACATGAAAAAATATGATACTAATATAATTTTAGCAAAATTCTTTGCACACGGTACTATTTACTGCGGTACCTAAATCAGCACTGGATAAGAAAATAACATACCATGTGTTTTAATTAAGAGTGACAAAAATATCATTATCTGATGAAAACAGATTATAAAAGTACAGACTTCTGGTTTGTTATATTACTAATGACGTTTCTCGGTCTGACTAATTACCAGATTTTTCTGAAGTCATTTCATGTCTGATTTTAATAATAATAAACAAAACTTATCGACAAAAGCAGAATTAATATAGTTTTAATGTGTACTTCAATACAATTTTTTCAGCTTAAAATTTTGAGAATACACAAGTTAAACACAAAACTGAATTGATTTCGTCCAGAAACAATACATTTATAGTATTTTTGTAGACAAGCTAGTACATATATTTCTAAATTTTTTATTTCTTTTCCGTTTCTTTTTCTGTCATTCCTGGCTTACATATCCCGATATTTAGAAAACGAATAGTCTCATGGTCTCATAAAAACGAAATAAAAAATAAAAGTATGCTCTACCATTATAAGAGCTTAACTTAACACTTGCTAATAATTAATTTTCCTGTATGCAATGTATGTAAGTAAACTGAGAGCATAAGTAACACAGAAGAATTATTTAAAAGAACGTGCAAAAATGTGTGATGTAATAAATGTTGATTAACAAAGTCATTACAATTGTATTTTATGTAACCAATATAAATGTTGAGAAATATTAACTTTAATTACTCGTAACCATTTGATCATGTGACGTCAGGATTAAAAGATTATGTAGATAAACCGCAATAAATGTGTTGCACACGGCCCTAACATCGTGTAACTGTCTAGAGAATTATGTTATTTAGAACATGACAAATAAATAACAGAACTCTGAAAACATATTTAACCACCTACAAAGGATATTCCGCTTAATTTTTTGGCACAAAATGAGTATGTAACTTCGAATTTACGAATTGCTGAGTTTTACATTTGTTTGCTTGAAATTTATTACAATGAGTCATGTCTTAGGATATGTTTTGAGGTATAATTAAGAAATGCACTAATTAATGCCATTTTTATTTACATGTTTGAAACAGCTATATCGGCTTTGTTCAAGAAAAATCTAAAGAATTTGGAGAGTGTAGTTATTATTTTGATTATGTAACAGACACATCATTGTGTGAACAACAGACGGCACTTACATGAATAACGGGAGTTTTTACATGTACAGTACAGTATATTTTATGAAAGCAACTCGTTTGAATTAAGAAGTTAATAAAAAGAAGTGCTGACGGTAATACTTGAAATGAAAAAGCACTGGTTCCTTCAACTTCGAATAAAAATCCAAGTAAAAGTGTTGGTCCAGTTCAAAGCAAACATCATCATCGTCTCATCAAAATATAACTTGTTCTTGCCACGATATGGCAGAAGAAATTGCTGACTTGGCGTTAAACAACAATCTCTCACTCAATTCTACTTTGACACAGAGGTTCAACTGTAAATGAAGAAGGAGAACATGGAGACCACTTTTTGTATAATGTCCATTTTTCAAACAATCAAAGGGGCATTATACAAAATGTGGTCTGCACTTTCTACTGTTCCTTTATATACTTTTTGTAAAATTTTAAGGAACCAGTGGTTTTCATTCAAATTAACCGAGTAACTCAAGAAATAAAGAGTTAATTATAACTATTGGTCTATTGAAAATAAGAATTTGAACAGTATTGGTCAACAACATAGCCAATCACGAAAAAAGGAAATCATACCTCTCTCTGGCAAACCTTAAACTAAGCAAAGTGGTTGGGTTTACAGGAAACTTAGTCCTCCTCTTTCGACAAATAAAATTTGTATGTTGTCAAACAAAAATCAACAAAAAAATAATAAAAAACCTACAGAGATTTACTTCAATTAAAAAAAAACTACGTACCCTCATAGAAAGGACAAGATAAACATAGACAGTGCAATAGCAGAGTCAGTTAATACTCATAGTCAACTTACTACAAAACTTACTGCATGTACCTATGAAGTTATACATTGAGAATATTAAATGTAGACCATAGCTCTTCAGACAAGGAGTTCACAACCTCTGATAATTTCCCTTCTAATTTTGCAGTAATCAAAATTTGCTTTGATTTAATTTGCGAACTATATCAGACAAAAAGCATACAGCATATATCAGTATATAATTATACATATGTATATATATATATTGTATATATAAATGAGCTATATTTAAAAAAGACTTACCTCCCCGAAATGGCTCTCCACATCCATCACATCTAGCAGCAAACTTATTATCATGGCAGTCTGAGCAGAAAATCTGGTCATTCTTTGGGGCAAAGGCCTGATCTACCAAAGACTTGCCACATTCACAGCACTTGAAACAGAATTCATGCCAGTGACGATCTTTGTATGACAAGTCCTGAAAGAAGAAATACAAAATTTTAAGATATATGCTATTGTATTGTTAATTTAAATTAATTCTTTATTTATTTAACGAGGATTACTAACAGCTAATGGCTACAAGTAGCTCTCTTGTTCTGTATTCTGTGAAAAAATATCTACAACATGAGCAGACAAACTGCAAGAAAATACTTTTAAAATCTTTGAAGTCTTATTACAGGGTAATTTAAATTAACAAGAAATAATTGAAATATTTGAATTTCTATATGTTTTTATAAATATGCAGAATAATATTGTTTTAGTTCATAAAACAAGATAGACTATGGCTAAATATGTGTCTTTATCAAATGTCTGGATACTTGATGATATGAATACATGTTCTTTCAATATTATTAAGCCAATGATGTAGCATTTAGCATGTAAATCTATTGTATATACATGTACTAAAACCATACATTGACTACAAAAAGACTACATGTGGGATTGGATATCTAGTTATACAAGAAAGCATCTTTTTATTGAAATATGAACACATCTGATATTTATTTTTTAGCTATTGTGTATGCCTCTCTGTGTTAATCAGCTTGTTTTCTCTCTTTAGGTTCATTTTGCTCCTAGTGGGGGACCCAGTTCATTGGACATGAAGAATTTGTATTTCTGTTTATTGACTACTGTTAAATGCCCGACAAAAAAATGGCAAAAATAATAATTATAAGGATTCATATCTTGATATCGATCATTCTACAACACTTTTACAATAAAAATAAAACTGCTTCATCAGCAATTCCGACACCTGGGAAAAGAAATGATCAAGATTTTGGCATCAATCAATATTGAAAGCATTTTATAATAGACGATTAAGATGTAATTGTTGTCTGTAAAGATAAGGAAGAACAGGTGATGAAATAACTCTGCAGTCAAGGATGTAACGAAAAAATAAGTACTTTAAAGGATATTTTATTGTGTAAGACATAACGTATGTAATTGCTATTAATGGCTATTTTTCTTAAATATAAACATACAAGTTTTTTTTGTTCATAGGTAAAAAAAAAATGTATACCCTGTAGATATCTGATGTATGATCATCGAAAGGAAACAAGGAAACAATACTAAGGACCATCCAGTGATGTTGTCTGTAAAGTCGGCAAAGTTTTTGATGGCCACATGAAAACTCTTTCCTAGGTCTCATGGTACTCTTACCTTTTGATAAAGGAGCAAAGTCCTAATTTAATTATTTAGGAAATATGTGGATATAAATGAGGGTTAGGGATTCAAACCCACAACTTCAGTGGTGATAGGCACTGATTGCAAAGGTAGTTGTAAATCCAACTACCATACGATCACAACCACGACAGCCACTCTGATAAAGGAACAAAGTCCAAATTTAATTTGTCAGAAAAGATATGGATGTAAATGAACATGAGAAACTACCAAAAACTACACTTAACCACAAATTAAAGTAAAGGAGGAGCATTTCTATTGCTGTTCTACATTTAACAGTCACTGTAAGGTCTTCTATAATGAACATAACCCATACCATAAAATGAGTGTAAAACGGTTTCCTGGCTAGAGTGCAATAAATCAGTAATCATTACCTTTGTCGATAAACAGTTTGTATGTTTATCAGGTTTTTATGAAGCTTAGGCCAAAAATAAAAATAGGTTTGTTTGCTGTTGGCCGACCGACCCTCCATAATTGGGGCCGACCCAATTTTTTTTATTGCAGTTGTGACAAAAATTTATTTGTTCCGTTTTGCATTTGCGGTAAAATCCGGATTTGTACTTTTCCGGTTTGATCTGTATTTTATTGTAACCTGAACTTGTTCAAGATTCTCGGAAGTGCATATTTTTTCTCAAAAAAAAAAAAAAAAAGCCTACCTACCTACCCTCCCCTTCTAAGTATGGGTAGGCCAACAGCAAACAAAGATATTTTTAAGTCTGGCCTTAAGATTACCATTTTAAACCCATTTCAAAAATTGATTTAAATCCCTGAGGCCATTTTATTGATAATTTGGTTGTCTTCCCATCCAACCTCCCCAAATCCCCCCTTAAATTGAATTGACAAAGTTAAAATAAGAAAGAAAAATGTAATTTCTCTTCTCTTCAGTTGATATTTAAATTAACTGATTTGAGAGCACTTAACTCAGGATCACTCTCTAGATCAGACTCTATGATACATCTTAATAACTCACTGCTCTAGGCTATTAACTCCCTGATTTAGTCAGTGATAACATACCATCTATCACATTATGAGAACACCCACCTGTAGTGTATTGCCAAAGGAAAAAAGTATATATACCTTATATTTGCTGTAAACTCAGTAATGCAATGGGTAATTATAAATGCACCAATATTTTGATGGTTCAAAAAGTTTTAAATATACCCCCCCCCCCCTCAAATTGACAAAATAAACTACAGGAGTGATTATGTAAGACATAATAGTGTCCTATGTAAAAGTGTCCCCCCNCCCCCCCACCCCGGACAATATTTTATAGAGATTGCGATATGAAATAGTGTCCGGTGCTATGAAATTGTGGTTAGGGTTAGGGTTGTAAAAATGTCTGCTGGACACTATAACATATGTAAAAGTGTCCAGTGGACACTTTGAACTAGAGGACACAATTAAATGCTACAAGTATTTTATAGATGCAAAATGATGACAAAAGGTCACATGGTCTTTTGTTCCAGGTAAACTAAAAAGTGATAGGTACAATGGAGTCAAACTTCTATTAATAGGTCACCTTTAGGACGAAGAATAAAGTGGTCTTTTAAGACAGGTGACCTATTCAAAGAGGTTCAATTCATATGAAATTTTCTATGACAGGCAAGAAAAAGGTGACCCATTAATACAGGTGTGCTTAATACAGGTGACCACACGAGCAGGTTTGACTGTAGATGAATAAGAATTCACCGATAATACGTTAAACTTTATGACACATTTATTTTTACTCAATAACTTTCTTTTTGGTATCAAAAACATAATAGGAATCCATCTTGCATTAAAGCTTACCAACAACATTGGTCAAATCAAATGGTCTTGGCAAGAGGGAATATTTATCCCCCCCCCCCCNCCCCCCCACCAAAAAAAAAGAAAAGAAGAAAAAGAGTTGTCTTATATATAGTGATAACATGTCAAATGTCAAATGTCGCAAAATAATTGAATAGTGACGCACATCCACATACATTGCAGCAGACGGTTCTGAATAATTTAATGAAAACATTATGCTTCTGCCATATGTGCATGTAAAGTGCATGTAATAGATAATCATTAAAATATGAAATGAGAGAAAATAATTGCTTTCCTCAATGAAATGAAGCTAGCTCACTGGTATGTCATTTCAAGAATCAAGAATTGTTACTATCTTCCAAAAAACCACAAGAATTTTCCTAAGTAGCTGTGAAATTTGTGGTCATATGTTTTAACTTATGAGAAATATACATCTTAAACTATACCATATCATATAATGATGAGTAATTTTTAAGATGATGACCCATAAAATGAGTCAGGTCTTGGATCGAGTTAGCTAAACATCAAATACTAAGCAACAGTTTTTTTTTCTTCTCTCCAAATAAGTCCCTGCCGGTCATAAGTAGTCATAAGTACCGGTAATCAAATATGTTTGTTTACCATGGCGATGATTTCTATTAAATAATAAAATAATCAGTCACAAGTAATGAAGAACGATTGTTAACCTGAAGGTTCAAAGTACACTTAAGTGCACTGCCATCTTTTATCTGGTAGAATCACAACAAATAATATTTATGTTGGGCTAGATCATCTGCTGTGTTGCATGCAAGGAATGCATATTAAAATAATATATAGACCTGACAAGGAAGATGTAACAAATAGATCTTTTGAGAGAGAAAAACAGTAGAAACTTGTATTATTTTATTTTTTTTGTATGTCTTATTGGCTTGTATCAAATGCTAGATAGCATATACTATAAGTGTGTTTACAAGGTCAAATTTTTCCTTCATATTGGCTTCAAATATTATAGGTGACGGTTATATGGTGTTTAATGCCATTTTCAACAATATTTCAATTATGTCGTGGTGGTCAGTTTAATTGGTGGAAGAAACCGGAGTAACTGGAGAAAACCACCGACCTGTCACCAGTCACCGACAAACTTTATCACATAATGTTGTATCGAGTACACCTGCCATGAACGGGGTTCGAACTCACAACTTTAGTGGTGATAGGCACTGATTGCATTTTAAGATGTGAACACAATTTTGACAGTTTCAGTATATTTACATGGTCAAATCTTTCCTTCAAACTTTAGATTCAAACACAGTTTTGACAGTCCATACATCTATCCAACTTCTTTCCCATATTTAATGGACCTATTAGAGTTGTTTCATGATGTGGTTAGGACTGTCAAATCCGACTTTAAACAGTGTTTGTCAAGAAATGGAAATTAAAACTTTAGGGTACATTTTGGCAATAAAAATTAGGGCTGGTAGGGTTAGCACAAACACAAGTATGTATTATTTTTTTGGCCGAGTTTTCTAAAAATTAGGATCGGCAGGGTTAGCAGAAAGAAACGTATGCATTTTTTTGGCCTTAATTGTTTTCTAAAAATTAGGGTCTGTAGCGTTTGCAGAAACAAATGTATGATTTATTTGGCCTTAATTGTTTTCTAAAAATTAGGGTCTGTAGCGTTAGCAGAAACAAATGTATGATTTTGTTTTGGCCTTAATTGTTTCCTAAAAATTAAGGTTCAGCAGGGTTAGCAGAAACAAATGTATGATTTTTATGGTCTTAATTGTTTAAAAAAAAAAAAAAAGGGTTTGGCAGGGTTAGCAGAAACAAATGTATGCATTTGTTTTGGCCTTAATTGTTTTCTAAATTGAGGTTATATCTGATAATATTTTCTAAAAATTAGGGTCGGCAGGTTTACAAATACAAATGTAATTTTTTTGCCTTAATTGTTTTCAAAATTGAGGTATTGTCTGATAATAACATAATAATGATACAAGTCACCCTTTCTTCAAGCCTTAGGTCTGTATTGTAATTATCTGTGGTGAAAGAAGCTTATATACATATATATACAAATCATTAGGAATCGGCAGTAAGTTAAACATGTATGATAATACATAGACCAAACAAATCAAATAGTTAATATCCCCGTAGGCAATATCACTGATTACTTAATTTACTTAATCAATGAATAATTATCATGACTCCAGGGGAAGATTGATATTTATGAGTATTCTACAAAGAGGGAGAGATCCATCTAATCTTAATCTACTACACAGAATGAGGAAACAAGTCCCCAGCTGTTTTTAACCATATTAATTTGATTGGAAAGTGTGGTAATAATTAAGTATGATGATTTCATACAGAGAAAGAAGGCTAAGTAAGAATTAGCTTTGTGTAAAGTTCTATTTCAGGAGTGAGTGAGTGATTGTTGTTTAATGCCAACTCAGCAATTTTCAGCTATACAGAGAAGAAAGTGTTTTCTGATGAAAAAAGAGCAAACCCCTAATATAGTGCCCAAGTACCCTCATTTTCTAGCTGTTTGGACCAAGTTTGAACCATTTAATTTCCAAATATTTTGTTCAAAAAGATATATCTCTGGCTCTATCATGACGAGAACAAGTTAATGTTCAATGAGATGATGATGAGGTCCGCTTTGTACTAGACTAACGCTTACTTGCATTTTCATAGTGCTAGCTAGCTCACTGAAACAACAGTCCGTGGGTAGACATGTCGCTCCACTCCGACATATTACCCTGATCTCAAGCCAACCAAGTCTTTGCTCTTTCTCATTAATGCTTCTTGCTTAGCGGAGAAGCAACAAATACAAATTTTATAGTCTTTGGGTTGACCCGATCGGTGCCCGAACCCACGATCTACTGCACTCGAGGTGAGCATGTAAACCAGTACACCACCGATGTAGTTATGCTTAAAATGGAAGAATGTGACCATAGAACACAGATGTACCAGCTTCCAGCAAAAGTAAATAGGTATTTTTTGGCAAATCAGGGGACATAACTCCAGAATGAAAATCTGAAATCAAACTTGGCCTTCCTTGGACGGTCCCTGACCTTGTGTATAATGTTCAAATGATTTGCTCAAGGGAAACTTTAGTTACTGAGCAGAAACCAAATGTGGGACATACAGATGAATGGAGGTATAGACACAGTTAAATCTGATTGGATAATTTGGATGAAGCTTGTACTCGAAAGTTATACGACTCGTGAGGCCAGGGCTGTGGTGGCCATGCTACTTGTTATGTTTGGAGTAGTTTAGCATAGTGGGTTTATAGATAAAGATTTTTTTCCCCTTCAAAATAGACATCCAAATAATAAAAAGGATATATATTGAATTTCTCTCAATTTGAGGTTAAAATTCAAAGCTTATTGTCATTTAAAAAAAAACAGCATTGTGTAGTATCAGTTGATTACATTGATGGATTAGTAATACTGACAGACACAATAGAGAGATATTCTGTTTAAATGGATTTTAACTTCAGTTTCAAAATACACATAATATCTTGTTTCATACAAATTAAAAACCTGTTTGAAATAAACAAACAGATACAGAATATACTAGTAACTATGATTAACCCAAAAATTATAGTGTATAAAAATGTGAAAATCGTGACTTGTTAAATTTAACATTCTGTCCGCTCAACAATGCTGAGTAAGCTACTTTAACTGTTGCCAGTTTCTCTGGATTGTCTATTTTTTATTGCCCCTTCGGTATTCTCTAACATTTATTCACTAGATAGATTAATTGGTGTTTACTGCCAACTTCAGCAATATTTCAGCTATATCGTGATGTGAATTAGATAATACCTCTATAGATACATATAGACAAAATAATATATTTTCATTCATTGGGGGAAAGTCAAGTATAAAAACCTTTCCAACAATATATACATGGTAAATAATTTACAACATTGCTTCAAAATTAGATCGACTATGGGAATATATACACTTTGATATCCACTCAGTGACTGGAATAATGGCATGATACCAACCAGGTTCCATGACAACCTAAAAAGTCGATAATACTTTTATTTTGCTTTTAACAGCAGATACCTTCCTGAAAGTTTGAATTTTTAATTTAAAATAAAAATAAATGATAGGCATGTTATCTCCATTATGATATTGATTAGGAAGGAAAATTACTTCTGGTATAGTCCAATCCTATGATACAGCAGGTTCTATGATACCATGTATTCACATGCTATTTCTACCAATCCTATGATACAGCAGGTTCTATGATACCATGTACAATTTTCTCAGTTTGGTTTTCTTGCTCCCAAAGATTTTAACATTATTTGACTTTGAGCGTACCTGATGAAGGTTATTCCAGAAATGTGTCGTGCACACATAATTTTATATCTACATGAGGCTTTCTGTGTTATAACCCGACAGCCTCCCCCACCGAGAGGGCATCTCTTTTCCACCCCTTGGGGATGTGCTGGGCAGTTTTGAGGGTTGGGCCCTGGAAATCATCACTAGTACACAGCACAATTTATATGAAGTGTCTCTAAAAATTTCCTTATTCTTGAGGGTTCAGGTTTTGGTGTTAAAAAACACCAAAATCAAAACATTAAAATAAATATCTAAATAATAATGTAATGGTTACCGGATATTTACACATTCCAAAATAACCTGTCACACGCTAGAGGATATAAAATTACATTGTCCTTTTATAACCAAATATAAACATTGTCCAAACAGGAAATTATGACCCTTGAAGCTGTATGAGACCAGTAAAGTTAACCACATCATTTTCAAAAGACTGAAAATGGCTATCATACATATGTGATGAGAGAGGTTAGTGTTATGGTGTTTAATGCCTCCATAACAACATTTGAGTTATATCGTGGTGGTAAGTTTTATTGGTGGAGGAAATCGGAGTAACCCGGAGAAAACCACTGACCTGTCGTAAGTCACTGACAAACTGCATCACATAATGTTGTAGTGAGTACACCTCGCCCGAGCGGGATTTGAACTCACAACTTTAGTGGTGATAGGCACCAATTGCATAGGTAGTTGTATATCCAACTACCATATGATCACAACCACGACGGCCCCCATAATGTGATAAGAAGCCATACAGTGACTTATGTATCAAAATACAAGAAGGGCAGATAACTAGGCTCTTACCAGAGAGATCGCTATGATATATGTTTCTTGCATTCTTCACAGCTGCAAAGCTTTCCTGACTATGAATGGATTAGAGATTACCAGTTCTTACCTAGCATTTAAAGAATACAGCATACACCTAGCCATTCTTGTTACATATAAATTGAATAACAAAAAAATACCATACAATGAGAGAGTACAAGCAACCAATTCTCACCTTGTAATCAGGTCCAATAGGCTTCTTACATTCCTCACAGCTGTGGGCAAATGCTTCTTGGTAGCAGGGAATACAGTATGGCTGTTCTTCTTTAAGTATGTAACGACAGGCTACAAGCTTCTTGTCACATTGATGGCAGGCAAGATGATCTTTGTGGAAGTTCTGATCCATGGCTTTTGTGTATTCCCCCGAAAATATTAGCTGAAAAGAGAAAAAAAATTGTGTAAGTTATTTGCAGTAGTTATATTTTAAAACAAACAAGTAAAAGAAAGGAACACCATGACCCCCATTTATTACAAGCATAGATCAACATGGTCAAGTTTGATAAATCCCATTTTTGCTGATGGCTTGAATCATGAATCATATCAATAATCAGTAGTCTATGACAGTGCTAAAAGGTCATGATATATTTTCTGACAACCATAATTAAGCATCAAAAGAAATTAGCTGTTGACAATATATCTTTGGACAGACAAACAATAAATTTTGATGCTGGTCGAATTTTCAAATTGCTGCACCACGAGTGCCTGTAATTTCCTCTTTTACAAATTAGGATATTTACACAGTTACAAATAAGCTGTTAATTAACAATATTACTTGAACAAACAATAAATTTTGATACTGACGAAAATTTCCGATCGCTGCACCGCAATGCAAGTTCCTGTAATCTGACACGAAATCCAAAATTAAACTTATTTCCTCTTTCACAAATTAGGAAATTTACACAGTTACAAATAAAGCTGTTAATTGACAATATCACTTTGAACAAACAATAAATTTTGATACTAGTGAAAATTTCCGATCGCTGCACTGCAACTGCATGTAATCTAACACGAAACCCAAAATTAAACTTATTTCCTCTTTTACAAATTAGGATAGTTACTTGGTTACAAGTATCCTCTGTTGTATTTAATATAAACAACAGGTTTTTTTTTATACTCCTTTAACATATCCCTCCATTATCAATCTCTATACCAGTTAGAATTGATTTCATAATAGGATAAATTACAATGTGATCTATTTCCTGTGAGACAATCTGTCTGTCAGCCATGAAATTTACCATCACTTAATTAACACAGACAATTTAACATTTTATCCCTATGGAAGTTAATTTACTCTTGCAGTTCTCTTTTCGACAAGAAGGACACGATCTTCTACCGATATTATGAATTTTTTCCCCGACCTGAACTTGATTCGTGCAAAACACACAATTTTTTGTCTAGTGTCAAATTACATATGTAAAATACATGACAATTTATCATTTAAAAATTGTTGGCGCACATTTTAACATTTTTATATAAAATATTATTTTTTCAAACAACACTTAATACAAACTATAAAAATCTTGTCATGTAATATTTCATAAACTTGTTCCCAGCAGTAGTAAAAATTCTAAATCTATATATTGTGCGACTGACTAACAGATATTCTTATTCCGTGAAATATTTCATAAACTTGTTCCCAACAGTAGTAAAAATTCTAAATCTATATCATATTGTGCGACTAATAGATATTCTAATTCTACGGAATCGCATCGCATTGCAATAAATGGATAAAAATCATATGTCTACCTTTTTCCAAGCACTGTGGCAGACAAGTTGACATTTAAAATTACTCCGACAATCATAAGAATGAATATAGGAAAGAGGATCAGACGAAAATATCTATATTGATTAACGAAAGCCACATACTAACGTAATAAGCGTGCCGGTTTTTTTAATCTCTAAACAACTGGTTCATTATTCAAATTACAGTGAATTCAAATATCTCACCGTGCATCACATGAACTTTTACATTTATAAACTCAAAATGGCAGTAAATCAATTTTCACAATATAAAGATATTCATCTCTTATTATTGGTAACTTCATTATAAAAATATAAAATTTGAAATACCAATGAAATTTGATGCATACTGTAATTTAATTTACTTTCAACAATAAATTGTTTCTAATACTCAATAAAGCCTTTCATAAAAAATGTGGGAGTAGGAATTAAATGAGGCCATTAATTGTCAAGGTCATGTTAACCTGATCTTAATTCAAGATGAATCAATATTTTGAGAAAAAAAGTGTTCAATGTTTGAAAATGACAAATTTCATCTTTGTTTCATAAAAGAAGGTCATTTATTGATTATTTACGAGACATCTCAAATGTAAGTTTAATATCAACATCTTAAATTTAAGTTTAATATCAACATCTCAAATTTAAGTTTAATATCAACATCTCAAATTTAAGTTTAATATCAACATCTCAAATTTAAGTTTAATATCAACATCTTAAATTTAAGTTTAATTATCGACATCTTAAATTTAAGTTTAATATCGACATCTCAATATTAAGTTTAATATCAACATCTTAAATTTAAGTTTAATATTGACATCTCAATATTAAGTTTAATATCGCTGTGACATTAAATCTAACAACATATAAAATCATCATATAAATATACATCAATTAATTAAAATAAAATATGTGAAATGCTATATTATAAATTGCATACATACAGCCTCTTTGTTAGATGCCCGAATGTTTGCTCTCTGACACTTATATTTATACTTATTACAATATGTTTTGCTATTAACCGTGGCAACCAAGTCTAGTGATAGAGGAAAAAACACAAGAGAACCAGCAAACTATCCCTCATGGTGAGATAGGCACAAATCTACACCTCATGGTGAGCTGGACACAAAATTACACCTCATGATGAACTGGGCACAAACCTACACCTTCTGGTGAACTGGGCACAAACATACACCTTATGTTGAGCTGGGCACAAATCTACACCTCATGGTGAGCTGGATCCAAAACTACACCTCATGCTGAACTGGGCACAAATCTACACCTTATGGTGAACTGGGTACATAACTACACCTCATGGTGAGCTGGGAACAAATCTACACCTCATGGTGAACTGGGCACACATTTACTCCTCATGGTGAACTGTGCATAAAACTACACCTGATGGTGAGCTGGGCACAAAACTACACCTCATGGTGAACTGGACACAAAACTACACCTTATGGTGAGCTGGGTGCAAAACTATACCTCTTGGTGAACTGGACACAAATATACACCTGATGGTGAACTGGGCATACAACTGGTCCTAATGGTGAGCTGGGCACAAAACTACACCTCATGGTGAGCTGGGCTCAAAACTATCCCCCAAGGTGGGCTGGGCACAAAAATATACCTCATGGTGAGCTGGGCACAAAACTACTCCTCATGGTGAGCTGGGCATAAAACTACTCCATGGTGAGCTGGGCACAAAATTACACCTCATGGTGAGCTGGGCACAAATTTACACCTCATGGTGAGTTAGCTACAAATCTACCTCATGGTGAGATAGGCACAAATCTACACCTCATGGTGATATGGGTACAATACTACACCTGATGGTGAGCTAGACACAAATCTACCTCATGGTGAACTGGGCACAAAACTATACCTCAGATTGAAGTGGACACAACACAACACCTTATGGTGAGATGGGCACAAATCTACTAGTATATGATAGTGAGGTGGGCAAAAAACTATGGTTCCTAAGCTAGCAACATAATTAGATCTGTTATTGCTCCTTTTCAATATCTTTGTAGAGAAATAAAATGTTAATGATAAAATATAATAGCAGTATAAAAAGTTCTTTAGTTCTACTATTCTGCTAGATTTAGTTCAGTGCTATTTCACAAAGAGGAATAAGCACAAACCTTTCATTATATTAGACTGAATGATTTCAATAATGTTCAATCAAAAAAATCAATCCCCTCAAAGCTAATAAAATTTATCATCAAGAATACCATTACACAACTAATGGTTCAAAAGAAATGATAAATTGGTTTTATTGGATCCCTGTTACTATTTTAGCTTGTTACATTAATCAAATAAGACTGTTCTATCCAATTTGACAAAACTTCAGACATTTCCCTTTCTTTAAACTGGAAAACACTTGATGAAACCTATTATAACTGGTGTTAGACAGTAGCAATATTATACCATGTAACACTGTTCCTTGCAACATACATAGAAATTAACCAAGAGATTCACAGAACATGATATAAACAGTACCATTATAAGCGAACAATATAGAAATTAACCCAGAAATTCACAGAGCATGTTAGACAGTAGTGATATTATACCATGTAACACTGTTCCTTGTAACATACATAGAAATTAACCAAGAGATTCACAGAACATGATATAAACAGTACCATTATAAGCGAACAATAGAAATTAACAATAAGCGATTCACAGATCTTGATACAACCATTATAAATCAGCATAGCTAGACTTTACTGTATATCTTCTTATATAAGATATGAACATAATAATTTGTTAGTCACTGAACTTCTGACATTACGAGAGTATCTTTAAGATGGACCCCAGAAGGGAAAAGAAAGAAGGGCCGCTCAAAGACAACTTGGAGGCGAACTGTGGCGGCAGAGCTCAAGGAAATGTACTCAACCTGGGGAGAAATAGAGAAGAAAGCTCAGGAAAGAGGAGAGTGGAAAGCTCTAGTCCTTGCCCTATGTGCCTCCGGGCGCAACGAGGACTAGGTAGGTAGGTAGGTAGGTAGGTATAGGTAGACTTTACTCAAGGACTAGGTAGGTAGGTAGGTATAGGTAGACTTTACTCAAGGACTAGGTAGGTATAGGTAGACTTTACTCAAGGACTAGGTAGGTAGGTAGGTATAGGTAGACTTTACTCAAGGACTAGGTAGGTAGGTAGGTATAGGTAGACTTTACTCAAGGACTAGGTAGGTAGGTAGGTATAGGTAGACTTTACTCAAGGACTAGGTAGGTAGGTAGGTATAGGTAGACTTTACTGTACATCTACTTATATGAATATGAACATAATAATTTGTTAGTCACTGAACTTCTCCAGTGAGACAGTCAAATAAGAAGTATTTCTTATATATTCACGAGGAGAACCAGTTTACAATAATTATGTAAGTAAACCAGAGGTCTACATGAGTCTGTATCACTCACCTTATATAAAAATTGTCTTTTAAGATTATCATAATTTTCCTATTTTAGGCCCTAAAACTATCCACACCCAAAAAATCAAAGAATCACCATATAAATAGATAATCATTACTCCAGGGGCCATCTTTGTTGTAAATTGATGGTACAGCAGTTGGATTTACAACTACCTATGCAATCAGTGCCTATCACCACTAACGTTGTGAGTTCAAATCCCACTCAGGTGAGATGTACTCGATCCAACATTATGTGATAAAGTTTGTCAGTGACTTGCATCAGGTTGGTAGTTTTTTTACGGGTACTCCGTTACCTCCATCAATAGAACTGACCCCCATGATATAACTGAAATATTGTTGAAAGTGGTGTTAACACCATAATCCTAATCCCATCATTACTCCATATTCTAGTTTAACCTGCATTTGACATACTGTCATGCAAATTGGTCAACTCGTTTTTAACAATTAAAAAAATATGTATTGGTTTTATCGAATCAAGTAAAATCCATTTACTGTCATTCTATTGACAATTAAAAAAAAATGAATTTTAAATCTGTTTTTATAACACCTTCAATCAATTAATGATGGTTTATGGTGTTTAACACCTCTTTCAACAATATTTCATCTATATCATGGCGGTCAGTTTTATTGGTGGAGGAAACCGATGAACCAGGAGAAAACCACAGACCTGCCCCAAGTCACTGACAAACTTTATCACAAAATGTTGTATCGAGTACACCTTACCTGAGCGGGATTTGAATTTACAACATTAGTGGTGATAGGCACTGATTGCATAGGTAGTTGTAAATCCAACTACAATACAATCACGACCATGACGGCCCAGAGAATTGATTGATTTTGACATTAAATAATTATCATAATAAATTTTTTTTAATTTGTTTTTTAACATCTTCAATTAATTAATGAAATTCAGAGTTGACTTAAAAATTTGTAAAATGTTTGCTGGTAGCCAAAGTCAGATATAGATATGTAAAAGTACTTAACATCTAAAACTGTATATGATTATAAAGATTACAATAAATTAAAATATCGCTAGAACTAACACTATCATATTATGTAATAACATAAAAAATAATTTTTATCTTTCAAGTTTAAATTAAAGTCATACATAGCATGTTATCTATCTTTCCCTTTTTCACAGAAAAAAACATATAAAAAAAATAATAAAAAAAATTATGTCTCACCTTGAAATTTACCTGGAGATGATGAAGAAACCAAGAGCTTGTTGCAAAAGTAGCAGAATATCAAAGAATTCATCATATTTCTATATAAGTAATACCTACAAAGTTTAGGGTGGTGTGCAAAACAGTGTGCAAAGTATTCCTACACAAACAGTGAGAGCAAACAGATACATTCTTTATGATAAATCTTCATAATCAATCAGCTGAATTAATCAGCCCGCAAAAACATCTGCATATCTCATCTGTAACTTGTCTCTACTACTTAAGTATGGTACATGTACGACATCATAATATAGAGGATGTCAACTTCCTTATTTTTATATCTAGATTGTAGCATCTTTTATATAGCTACTATTTATAATCAAATTTAGAGATCAGCAACTTAACTTTTAGGGAAAGGGGGCTATGTCCCTCCCCCATCCACACGGTACATGTACTTAAGATATAATATAAAGGATGTCTTCTTCCTTATATATTGTCGCATCTTCTATATCTATATATAGCTACTATTTGTTATCTCACTTAGAGACCAGCCGTTTTAACTTGATGGGAATGGGGGCTGTAAATTGTTGCTACTACTTAAGTACGGTACGGTACGTGTACTTAAGACAATAATAATATAAAGGATGTCGTCTTTTATATATATTGTAGCATCTTTAATATTTATATATAGCTACTATTTATTATCACACTTAGAACTCAACAGTTTTAACTTGTCGCTATTACTTAAGTACGGTACATGCACTTAAGACATATAATATAGAGGATGTCGTCTTCCTTACTTATATATAGATTGTAGAATCTTTTATATTTACGACGTATATATATAGCTACTATTTATAATCATATTTAGAGATCAGCCGTTCTAATTTTTAGAGAAGGGGGCTGGTTGTTTTTTTGTTTTTTTTAACATGTAAAAATCAGTATTTTGTTTTCAAACTTGCTCATTGAAAATTGCAGAGCCAGATTATTTATTGTTTGCAGCAGATAAATTTGCATTATTTTCTATAAAATTTGGTGACAAAATTAAATTCTGCTTGATCTATGAAATCCTTTGTTGGTCATTAAATATCTAGAACTGTTTATTGCTAATTGTTACACAAGGCAGTTACACAACAAAACTGTGTTTTACCAGTCCATTTCAGATTCAATACCTTTTTGCTCAAATTTGTCATCAGTAATATTTGGGGGTGGGGTTAGGTTTATGGTGCTTAATGTCACTTGCAACAATATTTCAGTTATATCGTGACGGTCAGTTTTATTGGAGGAAACCAGAGTATCTGGAGAAAACCACCGATCTGCCGCAAGTCGCTGAAAAACTTTATCACATTATGTTATATCAAGTACACCTTGCCTGAGCGGGATTCAAACTCACAACGTTAGTGGTGATAGGCACTGATTGCATATGTAGTTGTAAATCCACCTACCACACAATCACGACCATAACGTCCCCTTAGTAATATTTGGATATCCAATCAATAATGCTAACAAGGATTCGATAAGATTTGCTATTTTGTTTTTTGGCAAACAATTTAAAAAAAAAATTCTATAATACCATTAAAAAAAAGTTTTAACAGCAATGGTCAACAATTTCAAATGTGAACAAAACAAACAAAAACCTTTCACCTTGAACACAAAGAAAAAACAATAACAACATATGACACTGGAAATCCAGATCCCAGGCCTGGGACAGGTGCAAAAATGTGGCAGGGTTAAACCAGTAAATGGGATCTAAACCCTCCCCCTCTTGAAAATTGGATTATACAGCAGCAATACAGGTATAAACAAATTATAAAAAACCTTCACAGATTTGCTTCCACTCAAAAAAACTACATATTATCACAAAAATGAATGACAACATAAACATGGACAGTTCAATAACAGGGTCAATGAATGCTCATAGCTACTATTTTCAAACTAATTAATAAGCCTTATATACTTTCCCAAAATATTCTCATCAAAGTTTTTCAAAATATGTTTACTAGTATATATTTTTGATGTTTAGAGAGCAAACAAAAATAAACATGATCAACTGACAACATTGTTTAGAAAAAAACAGCCAATGGACAAAATTGTTTAGCCAAGTATCAATTTGATTTGCTGCACAGCAGGCATCTGCAAACTCTGCAACGTAAGATAACAATAAAAATCATACCTGTTCCAAATAATTGTTTATATAAATATAGATAAAATTGTCTTACCTTTGTTTTACACTAACAAAGTTTTTACTCATTTCATAAATATTTTGCCAATAAACTAATAGGAAATAGATAATTTCCTCATTGTGTTTATAAATAATATTGATATGCGTAATAAGTACAGGAACCTTGAAAATATGCTATAATTGAAATTACCCAGTACAAAATGTATTTGTATTTGAAAGGTTATTTTATTGCAATGGCATAAGTAAGATATACATGAAGCCATTAACTGCTTTAAAATTCTATCCACAAAATTACATCAAAACGACAAAGACATCCGGAAGTTGCGTTTTTGGACAGATGTAAAATAAAGAGTCCCACTCAACTGCAGGCGAGTGGCTGTCTTACAAACATTTTAGGGTATAAGTATTATGACTTCATTATTATAGAAGACCCTATTGTTACTATGAAGTGTAGAACAGCAATAAAAGCACTGTTCCTTTTCTTTAATGTGTATCTAAGTGTAAAGCTTGATTGTCTGTCATGTTCATTTACATATATCATTCCTTAGAGAACACTGGTAGGGAGGGCGTGGGTGGAAATGAAGGGTGGGTCTTGAATTTCTCTTGCTATTTGCAAGGAGGAGGCTCAAAATTTTGTTGTGTTGAAAAGAGGGCTTAAAAACCCAACACAAAATCTGAATAAACAAAATGTTGGATGGGAGATTTTGAATTTTGTTTTCTTTTTCAAAATTATGCATTTTTCATTTTTTCACATGCCCTCTCACCATTAGTAAATGGTCACTTCCTTTCTAATAGAGAATATATGAACTATTTGATTTTCTTTATTATGTATAAATAAAACAATATCTTTATTTGTTGTCTATAAAATGTCCTAACATTGAGTTTAATTTGTCTGAATTTTGATGTAACATCAGACTTTATATAAGCTTTGTGTTGTGACATAATTAAGGTTATAAAGATGTAGAAAAACCTAGTCTTATGTCACAACAACCTTAGTTATCTGTGATAAGACTCTGATTACTTCGTCAACTTGGTAAACCAGACATTTCTTTATAAATGTTAGTGAGAAGAAGGCAATTTTTATCTACGATCATCTCCAATTGAAACTAAGAAGTATTTAACTTGTATAACATTAAAGGGTATGAATAAATATTGAAAATTATTTATTTACTGGCAAGTCTCTGCAATTTTCCAGATTTTTAATATTTATTCATGAACAATATCAAATTCGAGTTTCTCCAGTTTTATCCCTATCATTTTTAATATTTATTTAAAAATGGTCAAAAAATGTTACACCCCTCCCCCTCCTCCTCAACAAACCTTTTGTTGTTTAAGTCTTGGGAAAATGTATGATGGCCACGTATTTTAACATTTCTTTTGAAAAAAAGAGTGTTTGACAAATTATATCAGATTGGCTGGAAAATAAAAGTTTTCAAAAAATACTTGGAAGGCCCTGCCTTGTTTATGTTTGCTACATTCTTCTATTATCTCCTGTGTTAATTATATCCACTTATGCTTTAATTGGATTTCATGTCTTGACAAGAAAGTTGTTCTATAGCTGCAGAGATTTAATCAGATAGAAATCAACACATGATCTAGAATCAAATGATCAACTACCACAGCCATTAACAGGTGCTCAATCAGTTATCAATCAAATATAGGTACAGCAATAAAGGATCCCTTGAGTGCAGATGCAATTCTAGAACATTGCACACAAATGTGGTTTTTTTTTTCTGTTCTGAAAAGCATAATTTTTCAAAAATTTTATGAAGAAAAGTTTGAAGATACAAAAAGGGGTAACCAGAACCAATAATTAGGAGAAAGATGGATAATACCATGGCAAGATGAAAATGGAGAAATGGTCTACAAAATAATACGCAGGACACCAAAGATCGAACAACCTACAAATGTAGTTGCTTATTTTCCCCTAATTTTCACAAAAAGAATATGAAAATTTGAAACAAATATTTTGGATTAAAATTTTGGTAAAAAAAAAACTTATATTAAGCCTGTTCCATAAAATGTTATGCTTTTAAGTATACTTGACCTAATAATAATAATGTCTTATTTGTGCATTCCTTACTCGTGTCCAGTGTTTTCAGTATGTGACCCCCTGTTTCAATGTAATATACATGTATTACAATAAATAGCTGGCTCTTTTTTTTTTTTCCCTTTTTTTATAATTTAACAGTTTAAAAATGGAGGAGGTGACAATTATTCCTGTCATCATCTTCAATGACCTATGGCTTCACGGTCATGAAACTTTCAAGTACAAGTTTTGTACTGGTATTCTAAAATCGTCCAATCAGTAAAAACCTGTTAACATTAGATAGAGTGTTCAAATTGGCTGTTATTTCCAGTAAGAGCTAAAATAAACTTACTAAACAGTTTTATGATGACAAAACCTGAACTCAATGAAGCAGTACAGTAGTAGACTTTTATAATTAACTTATTTTTTACAGTGTGTGTTTAGAGTTATGGTGTTTAATGCCACTTTCAACAATATTTCAGTTATATCGTGGTGGTCAGTTTTATTGGTGGAGGAAACTGGGGCACCCGGAGAAAACCACTGACCTGTCGCAAGTCACTAACAAACTTTATCACATAATGTTGTATCAAGTACAACTCACCATTAGCGGATTTAAATTCACAACGTTAGTATAGTGATGGGCACTGATTTTACAATCAATACAGGTAAGACATGATACAATCTTAGACTTATTTTCAATAATCAACCCCAAAAAAATAATTCTAGACAATTCCTGTAACAATTAATTGCATAGAATTCCAAACTGGTCATTGCCCTTATTTACAAACAAGTGATGATGCATCACAATTATTTGATAACACAATTGTCTGCCAAGAAATACTGAAATCTAGCCAAACAAATAATATCCTATTTTTTTAACAATGCATTTTCTACAATAGAACCAGTGAAAGAGTCATTTATAATACAATTCCTTGTGGAATACTTCTATTTTATCATAGTACATCTTATATATCTTTGGAATCTCACAGGTGTAATAGCTAAAATCTTAAATCTTTCAAGCGTGTGGGTTTTTACCTGGTGAAATAACTTCTTGAATGTTCTGGGTTAGGGTTTACTTATGGTGTTTAGTGCCACTTTCAACAATATTTCAGTTATATCGTGGCAGTCAGCTTTATTGGTGGAGGAAACCGGAGTACCTCACCTGGAGAAAACCACAGACCTGTCGCAAGTCACTGACAAACTTTATCACATAGTGTTGTATCGACATGAACGGGATTCAAATTGCCAACTTTAGTGGTGATAGGCACTGATTGCACAGGTAGATGTGCTGAAGTCCCATTATTCTGGAACAACAAAAGTGAAAATCAATAAAAAGTATACAGAACCTTAGACCATCATTCCTTATAATCTCATAAAGTTTGAAGAAAATCAGTCAAGGTAAAGTGGATGTTAGTGTGTTACATGATAACAACAGACTATTTGTCATGGGAGAAAGTCCCATAACTCTAAATCAACAAAAGTGAAAATCGTCAAAAAGTCTACACATCCTGAAACCACCATTTCTAATAATCTCGTAAAGTTTGAAGAAAATCAATCAAAGTCTCGTAAAGTTTGAAGAAAATCAATCAAAGCAAAGTGGAGGTTAGTGTGTTACATGATAACAACAGACTATTTGTCATGGGAGAAAGTCCACAAACCACTTATGAAAAAAATATGATAAAAAATAGCAAAAATATCATAAATTGCATGTGACATATTAATGTCTTATGTTTGGAGCAAAAACTTAAAATTATGCTTTTTTTCTTTATTTTCATTTTTCAGTATTTACTATTACAACATCTACCTGAGACCACGTGAAATGTAACCCTAAGGTTACCTGTAATCAGACAATCATATCAGAAATGTCCTCCCAGGTATATCTGACAAATTGCAAGATAATAGAAGTAAATTTTTATTATTTTGACAGAATAATGTCACACCACTGTACATATTTATTTTGCTGTTCAAAAGTGGACTGACCAAAGGGACAAGTGTTATAAATCAGTGATTCAAGCATCAAGAATGAAATATCAAATTTAACACCTAATAAATCAACTAAAATCAAAGAGGGTGAGATTTGAAACTAAAATACAGTCAAACCTGTATTAAGAGGTCACCTTTGGGAAAAAAGAATAATAGAATCTAACACCGGTGACAGGTCAAGATCGAGAAATCTCAGACACCCAAGGGTAAGATTTCAATCGTTCTCTGACAAGGCTTGCCTGAGTCAGAGAACGATTGAAATCTTACCCGAGGGTGTCTGAGATTTCTCGATCTTGACCTGTCATCGGTGTTTGATTATTTTTCTTACACAGACATCCCCCCAATTTTTTTTTTTACCAGTGTGAATTCGACTTTCATATCACAATAAATATAATAATAGTAAAGAAAAAGTTTGTTTTTAAATGAACAAATCAACACAAACACTGTTATTAGAAATGTATGTCATTTCACTGTGACATCAATAACTCAGTCAGCTGATTGATTCAGTGAACAGGAAATCGATAAGTGCCAACTGTTGACAAAAATCATACGCAAACACGTAAACAAATGACACAACATTAAGAGTTTTAAAAGATAGATTAGACTTTGGCTACAGTTATATTTTGTAAAGTATATTTTATTTTAATCACATCTACAAACAATAATAACAAAGGATCACAAGCAGAGTTATAAATAACACTGAAAAATCTTGAAGTGACGATTACTTTTGGTGGGTAACAGGGCATGTAGCTTGTCTTACATTGGGGGGTGTAAGACAGAAAAATCTTTTCCCGTGAAAATTGAGAACTACTTTATCCTCTGTGTAAGAAAAAGCAATCTTTTAAGACAGGTGACCTCTTAAAAGAGGTCCAATTCATATGAATTTTTTTTATGCCAGGACAAGAAAAAGGTCACAATTTAATACAGGTAACTGCTTAATGGAGGTGACTACATGGACAGGTATGACTGTAGGTCTATATTTTGTCCTTTCTTTCAAATAACAGAAATGAATATTTCCCCATTCAAACTGATTTACAAGCATTTCTTAAGCCAATAGAAAACACCCAGAAGGAGTTGAAAGAAAAATGTGGTTGGTCATGGACAGATTTTAGGGATTGCCATACAAATTTATCAAGGGGGAGATATTTGTTTAATATGTCATTATGAACAAATGCAAATATGGAATAAAAAACCTTGAATCAGAATTAACAGTTACCTTACCATACACAATTAAAATGGACTACAACATTTATTTGTAATGTACCGGTACATTTGACAGGGTCATAATGATCTGATATCATATTTACCAAAAAAGAAAAGTGCCCTCCTGTATTGAACCTATTGATATTCTATTGAAAAGGCAACAGAAACTAGTGGAATCAACATAGCTAAAACAAAACCAAGCATTTCTGAATGTACATGTGACCTTCTTAGTAATGTTTTCAAATATATAAAGTAAAATTTTATTTTTTATAAAACCACCATTTGTTGCTATGGTGTTGTCTAGTTAGGGTTAGGGTGTTTAATGCCACTTGCAACAATATTTCAGTTATATCGTGGCAGTTTGTTTTATTGGTGGAGGAAACCAGAGTACCCAGAGAAAACCACCACACTGCCGCAAGTCATTGACAAACTTTATCACATAATGTTGTATCAAGTACACCTCGTCTGAGCGAGGTTCGAACTAACAACGTTAGTGGTGATAGGCACTGATTGCATGGGTAGTTATAAATCCAACTACCATACGATCACGGCCACGACAGCTCCTGTGTTGCAGTTCAAATTAGGACAAGTTCTTGACCTTCATTAATAAAATCACCCTAGTTACATGTCATCATACTCTTCTACCTATAATAAAGAAATTTATTTCAAAAGTTGGCGTTATCATATAGACAGCATAACATATCAAGGGAAGCAACTCAATATCAGAAATCAATGCCAGTTGGAATTAAATCTTATCGTGAGCTGCATGAAAACAATATTCTTTTAATTTTAGGTGATTCATATCACAAGTATTTTCAACTGATAATTAACCATAGAATCTGTGATTCTGCAGTTCTTTATGCAGCTAAACCATGTTCTATTCCAAACTAGTAATTGATCAGTCTCTTGAATAATTCATTCAAAGTGAATTTATGCTTCCTTTGAAGTAGATTTAAGAAATAGGTTGTATATATACCTCATATATATTGAATGCCTAATTAATTCAAATTTTAAAGTACTGTTTGCTGTTCCTATGACTTATTCCAGTCGTGTGTCATTGTGTGTGGTGTGTGCGAATGCAAGTTACCGTGTATTTGTATTAATGAATATTATATTTGTTTTCATTCTTCGAGGACCACAGGGAAGATTAATAAAATAAAGTATTTATAATTATTATTAAATATGCAAGTTAGCGGTATCAATTTTGCCTTTGTTTCTATGATATTTCTATTAGATTTTGGAACTTTTCCAACAGTATATGTGGTATTTTATCGTAACAAACTTTAACAGTACATGAATTAACAAATGTTAAGTGTCTAGTCACCTTGAACCATAGCTATCATCTATCAGTTCATTATAACTGTCCTGATTTACCAAACCCCTAAATCCCCTCCCCAACCCCTCCTGGAAGTCACAACCATCATCTGTGAAATAATTATAACTATCCCGATTCCCCAAACCGCTCAACCGGCCTCCCCCCTCTTGGTAGTCAAAATGAAACTAAAATATTGGTGAGGGTGACATCCACGATAAACACTTTATATAACTTCTACCATGTCTAATGTAAAAATTATTGTATGCTGTCAGATGCCCATATTTACAATTAGGATGCAAACAATTGCATTACATATTGAAATTACTATTCCTGTCAATCCCTGAACTAATACTTCCCACAGACACTACTACCAGTGATCAGGAAAGAGGAAATGATTATGGGCCATTGTGGCCCCATCATCACAACATTCAATGGGCCTTTTCAGTGTAGTCTTTGTAAAAACTAAAATATTTTATGGGCCTTTTAATTTTTGTATGGGGCATCTACACAGAATTACAAAACTGTATGTATCAAATGGCCCATGGCCCCTGCCTTTCCCAATCACTGTACTACCATTACAGTTAAACCTGTATTAAGAGGTCAGCATTGGGACAAAGAAAAAGTGACCTTATAAGACAGGTGAGTTCTTAAAAGAGGTTCAATTCATATGAAATTGTCTTTGACATGACAAGATAAATGTGACCTCTTAATGCAGCTGACTGCTTAATACTAGATCTAGAGGGGACCATATGGACAGGTTTGACTGTAGTTCATTTCTAGATATCCAGGAAATGAGATGTCTGACTTCTAGATAACAGATTTAACAATACAAGAATGGTATAGATTATTTATACAAACTAAAAATATTATCTTGAGGTTCTCATTGATCGATTACAGATCCAGATATTATCAATTTGGAGTATTAACCTCTGATTTTGGTCAGTTATTTTGATAACCAGTAATCAATGTAGACTCGGAACCAATCAGACACAAAAAAGCTGTAGGTAATACTACATTAAATGAGACAGTATCCAGTGTTTCAGCTAGACTTTGAAATCTTCAGGACAATTGCCAGTTTTATCAAAATTTCTTCAAGACATTTTTTAATAATGAAACTTTATAAAGTTCTTCAGGACAATTTGAGATATAGGTGGACAAATGTCCTGAGACCGGTTCCTAGCTGAATCACTCAGTACCACCACTCCTTTCACTTTAAATTATTACATCAGCGGCGATTTTAAACACGGTCATCATTTCATTTAAAGATAAAAGAAGAAGAAGAAATCATTCAAAAATATTTAACTAATAATAAATCTGTTTATTCTTAAGATTTTAGAACTTGAGTATTTAATTAGATTTGGCACAATTCAGTCAATGGATACTTAGTCTAGTAAAGGTTATTTAAGATTATGAAAGTTAGTATATCCAGAATACAAACACACGAGAGATCAATACCCGATTAAATCAATTTAGTTAATATATGTTATTTATTGTATACTGTCTATATATATACCTGTGGGGGTTTCTCTGTTTCCAAACGTTTAAATACATCCAGGTCTAACACATGCTCTGTAGCCATAGCCGACATCTTCACATCACTCATTTTTAAATGTTTTTTTTGTCTTTTTGAATGAAAGTAAAATTCTTAATCACTCCTATATTTTGGAGAGATATACTGGTACAGGTAAACTTTTACTGGACTCAGAGTAAAATCATTAAACTGGAATGACTCACTCTGTCAAATTGAATTACAGTACTAAACTGTTTAAACTTAACACATTTTCAATTTGTCAGTGTGTCAGTATGTGTACACCCTTAATAACTAACTATCATCAGCAGGGAAAATGACATCTGTGGAGATAAGGGTTGTGGTAATATGTTTCAGATGGACATGCAACTTATGAATATTTAATAAATATTTAATCAATAACCATATAACCTTCTTTAACTAATTACAGTCAAACCTGTAATAAGAGGTCACATTTGGGACAAAGAAAAAGTGGCCTTATAAGACAGGTGACCTCTTAAAAGACTTAGAGGTTCAATTTATATGAACTTTTCTATGACAGGACAAGAAAAAGGTGACCTTTTAATACAGGTGACTGCTTAATAGAAGTGACAACATGGGCAGGTTTGACTGTAATATTGTATTATCTACCCTTCCCTCCCTTGGACATTATAGCTGAATCTACATGAAACTGACTACATCTGTCAGTTCTATAATCTAAAACCAATGTTTATCTCAACAGGTCAATGTATACATAAAATGTCAAATATCATGCCAGGGTGTCTTCCATTAAAAATGTAACAAGATATATGTTTTTATTGTTTCCTATCTCATAGGTATAATAACTCATTTGAAAACATACATTTAATTTAACTCTGCCACATTTTTGAGCCTGTTCAATTTATTTTCTAGTTTAAAAGTTTGATGTTTGCAAGAGGGGCATTTATCATGGCTATACTAACTCATTTCAAGATGCATTTAACTCTGCCACTCTTTTGTGCCTGTCCCTTTTTTTAGTCTAAAAGTTTGATGTTTGAAAGAGAGGTGGTTCACGTTGATGGTTAAATTGTCAACAATTAATAAACTGTAAAACATTTTTATCTCGATACATTGTACACATGTCTGATTCCAAGGATTTAAAGGACCGTCATGATCACAAAGTAGTTGGATTTACAACTACCTATGCAATTAGTGTTTATCACCACAAAAGTTGTGAGTTATAATCCCACTCCTGGCAAGGTGTACTTGATACAACATTATGTGATAAAGTTTGTCAGTGACTTGCGACAGGTCAGTAGTTTTCTTCAAATACTCCAGTTTCCTCCACCAATAAAACTGTCTGCCACCATATAACTGAAATATTGCTGAAAGTGGGGTTAAATACCATAACACTAACCATAGCCCAAGGATTTAATTACATGTATAATGCTACATGTATTTACTTTTAAATTTCCAATGTAAAGTTTAACTTGAATGGTACTGTATTAAAGATCACTTCACATGTTAAAAAGATAAAGAAATTTCAACCCAACAACATGTACACCTGTGTGTCTTCTCTCCAATACACAAACAATTTTCCACCCCACTTTTGGTCAGTAAACAAATATATTACCACCAAAATAAGTAAATATATAATTGTTATGCTTTGTTAATTCTTGCTTATTTACATTTTTGCTCAGGGCTTTTTCCACTACAATAATTTCTTTCATTGTATAAAAAATTCCATTATATAATTGTTTTTCTTGTCATTTTTTGTTATCTACAAAATACCTTAGGTCAAAATAGTTGAACTGGAATGATTAAGTATTAATTTTCTCATGTAACCATAAAAGATCAATATATAAACACAAATAAATTCTTTTTAAACTGTATATATATAAAAATTTCAATATATTAAATGAATACATATTACAATACAGTCATACTATACAATTACTGTCTTTTAATGAGGTAAATGTGTGGATTTTTTTACTTTTGAAAAAAAAATTTATATTCAATGAGCTTGAATGGCAAAGTGAATATATTTTTTTTCATCAAAAAGTCAATTAATCCACACATTTACAGAATCAAAAGACAGTAATTGTTTTATTCTATATTTTGAATAAAAAAGTGTATTCAATAGAATACCTCAGATTTAATATTCACTGGCGGTAAATGTCACATTTTACTTTTATAGAACAGGGAATTCTTTCAGAAATGTTGGACTTTAAATCACCAGTGAATATTAAATCTGAGGCATTGAATACTGTTTTCTTAAATTAAAAGAAAATGACTTTTAGTTGAAATCTATTATAATAGAATGTACTACTATAGAATAATATACAATTACTGTCTTTTAATGAGGTAAATGTGTGGATTTATTGACTTTTGAAAAAAATGATATTCACTGAGCCCAAAAGATTGTGCAGCTGCATTTTCATTCCTTATTTTTGTTTTTGAGAGAACATTAGTTATTGGTTGATATATGGCTTAGATATAAATTTGGTTAGAATCTATCTAGGAATAAATTTATTACTATAGTGCTAAATAAGAAAATCTCCATTATATAATAGTAATAAAGAATAGGTTGGTTGGTTTATGGTGTTAAACATCACTTTCAACAATATTTCAATTATATCGTGGCAGACAGTTTTATTGGTTGAGGAAACCACAGACCTGTCGCAAGTCACTGACAAACTATATCACCTAAAGTTGTATCGAGTACACCTCACCTTAACAGGATTGGAACTCACAACGTTAGTGGTGATAGGCATTGATTGCATAGGTTGTTGTAAATCCAACTACCATACACTCAAGACCACGACTGCCCCCTATATAATTGTAATAAAGAATATCTTATACATCTGTCATAGTAATCAACTATCATAGACCATTATATAAAATATCAGTACAAAGACAAGGATAATATCTAAATAGCACTTCTATCAGTACACCTGTTTAAACCAGGTGAAGATTCTTCAATCAACAAATATTATTTCCATCAAGCCATTCAGAGTTATTTCCCTTATATCAATGTTGATTTCTTCACAAAAATATTAATAACCTTTCTTTCTTTTTTGTACTGTAGTATTTTTAGACTTTTTACCCAGCTCACAATATTAAGTAGTTATATTTTCACTCTTGACTTTAATTCAAGAATTATTTTCAGCTAAAACAAAATAACAAGATCAAGGAAAAGTGAAAAAACATGTCAAATAGGCAAAAAATAACATTTTCATGTAAGCATTTCCAGATTTATACAATATGGTCGACAAAAACATATCTACTTCCTGATATTTATGATTAAGACTGAAGAGCCTCCTTCATTTTATACATAATTTAATATCACACCAAAGAAGTTGTTTGTAATATAATCAGGAAATAACACTTCCGCATGTCAAATGTTGTTAGTTCTTAATGTGTTGTTGGCTTGGTTTATGGTGTTTAATGCCACTTTCAACAATATTTCCGTTATATCGTGGCAGCCAAGTTTCATTGGTGGAGGTAACTGGAGGACTGGGAGAAAACCATTGACCTGTCGCAAGTCACTGAAAAACTTTATCACATAATATTGTATTGAATACACCCCACCATTAGCGGGATTTTACCTCACATTAGTGGTGATTGGCATTGAATGCACAGGTAGTTGTAAATCCAACTACCATACGATCATGACCACAACAGCCTCTTCTTAATGTGTGTGGTGCAGTAGTTCCTCTCTTACAAGACAACTCCAATCAATGGCCACCCCTCCTATCAAGCCAGATCTTAGATGCACTAGGATAGTAAAATACTACCAACCTGCTTCCCTCTAGACAAGACCACCCCTCTTATCAGGCCAGATTTTAGATGCACTAGGATAGTAAAATACTACCAACCTGCTTCCCTCTAGACAGACCACCCCTCTTATCAGGCCAGATTTTAGGCCAGAGTCCCTATGCCCTTTTCTGTAGGCAGTTGTGAACTTCTTTCGCAAATCATCTATTGTTTTTCTTTCTTAAAATTTGTCAATATCGGAAAGCCATGAATCCTGAAACTGTCTTTAACATTTTTTTCGCAGCAACGTTAGCTTTCAGTTTCACTCTTACAGCCTTACTCGTCTTACTGGTGTGTACTATTTCAACATTGTTAATGGATGACGATTTTGATTGCTTACTTGCTCCTGTGACAGTGTCATCATTATCACACTTTCTCTTTTAAAACGGCTGGGACATTTTCATATGTTTACGTATGCACACAGCACATTAATAAAGATCAATATCGATTTTGTGCTTTAAATTATTTCGATTTCACCTTACTTTCAAGCACAAGAATGGCTTCAAATGTGGCAATCACTAAAATCAAATCAATGATGGATCATTATCCAGAATTTCCAGTTGCCAACCTCAATTACACTGGTGGTCACGTTGGCCACCAGATTTAAATTTTGGTCGCCAAAAACGAAATCTGGTCGCCCAGACGACCATTTTAGTAGACAAAATTGAGCCCTGTAATATACTACTAAATTACTAGATTGCCCCCACCTCTAGAGAAACCACCCTCTTATAAAGCCATTTTTTACTTGTAGAAGGGGTGGCCTTAAAAAAGGGAGACTACTGTAGAACTCCTGTCCAAAAAAATCCTACAGTTGAACCTTCATTGTGTCAAAGTCTAAGGGACTAATTATTTTACTTAGAACAGCTATAGAGGATAGAGACAGAAAATATATGAATGATTACCTCATCACAGGAAGGACATCTTGGACGAATTTTTTCTGCATAATGTCTTTCACATAGGAGGAGCTTGGCATGACTACCATATACAAGATCAACCAAGAGTTCTTCACAAGTGCTGCAGACAAAGCATGCTGGATGCCAACATACATCTTTACCAAACTTTGGAGCATATACAACCAGATCCCCTTCCTGGATCTCACCATGGCAGTGGTAGCAGCTCTGAAAAATTTTGTAAATATCATTACAAATGTATGCATATACAAAATACAATAAATGTATATTGTATATTATCGGAAAATATAGAATTTATTTGTATGAGCTTTAGAAACAGGTAGTAAAGTGAGCCTTTTGTGAGTTGTTCTAGTCTGTTTCGATGCGAGCGCAAATAAATTTTATTTCTATTGAAGTATTGCAACCACAATATATTGGACATATCAAAATTAAATTCTACAAATTTTAAGACTTTTACAATATAGTCTATGGTGGCCATATTGGACGTTGGATCAACATAAAATGAGGAAATATTCTGGGGAGCGTCTTTTTACTCAAATATACTCAAATAAATGCATTAATATGTGGGTATGAGTTTGTTTTAGTGATTTAAATCAATATTTAAGGTTATTCTGATCAATTATTTAGCTTAAAAGGTGCATTAATAGAAAATTTGGGGTAACTCGATCACTGAAAAGTCCCTGAAATCAGCGAAAAGCCCCAGAAAACACCGAAAAGCCCCGTTTAATATACCTAAACCCCTTCAAATGTTGCGAAAACACCAAGATTTAGGAAGATATGATCATGTATAACTAACTTATGGTGGTTTTATAAATATTTTTTCAATTTTGAGATTAGTAGATAGATTTATTGGATTTCACCGTGCATTCCTATATAATCCAAGATGGCGGCTGATATGAACTTG
>MJUT01049113.1:387496-399990 GCA_002080005.1 Gigantidas platifrons | reverse complement strand
CCTGGGGGAACCCATGTATATCATACCTGTTCTGGACTAATTCCTGGAGGAACCCACATATATCATACCTGTTCTGGACTAAGTCCTGGGGGAACCCACATATATCATACCTGTTCAGGACTAAGTCCTGGGGGAACCCACATATATCATACCTGTTCTGGACTAAGTCCTGGAGGAACCCATGTATATCATACCTGTTCTGGACTAAGTCCTGGGGGAACCCACGTATATCATACCTGTTCTGGACTAAGTCCTGGAGGAACCCACGTATATCATACCTGTTCTGGACTAAGTCCTGGAGGAACCCATGTATATCATACCTGTTCTGGATTAAGTCCTGGGGGAACCCACGTATATCATACCTGTTCTGGATTAAGTCCTGGGGGAACCCACGTATAACCTAATGATACAGTCTCTTCCTTTGTAGCACAGTTTATAGGATCTACGATTCTCTTCCATCCTAATCGATCCCGTACATTTACAAAGTTTAGGTTGTAAATATCATGTAATTCCCGTGGACATTTGCATATCTGGCATGTATTCCTGTAACACAATGATATTTAGGATTAGGGTAAGGTTTATGGTGTTCAACGCCACTTTCAACAATATTTCAGTTTTACCGTGGCAGTCAGCTTGATTGGCTTTTCATTTTCAAATCTAGAATATATACTATATTTTTCTGCCCCAGGTGAATTATGTGTGCCCCACATGATACTGGAATACAAAGAAAATGTCGGAAGAAGGAATTTTGATCATCTGCATGTGACAGGTTCTTTTTTTTCTGAAGTCAAGAGAAATAACAGTTAAATGATACAGAAAGGATTGTCCCTTAAATATAGTGCTATACCACTATCGTGTACTTCTGAGACAGGTGACAATATCATTTCGGTTTACTAAAAATTTGAGAAAAATAATGATACAACTAAATACTGATATTGCCTATTACAATTCTACAGATTAAAACATTCTATCCATACAAGATCTTTGAAACAATGTTTGCGGTTTTATCCGTTAAATCAATCGTTTTATTATAACTTGTTTCATATATCTCTGACCATCTGATAGTGTTAATATAATATGTACACAGTAATTACTTAATGCCAATCTAACATTTTTTTTTAAATTCAGCAAGTTAAAAGTAAAAAAATATTTTAACAAGAATTACCTCGAAACAACATAAAAAATTAAATTTATGTAGGTCTATTTTCTGTAATATTGCTTAATCAACCAAGATTCCAAAAAGAAATTCTTCAACATTTCCCAATATAAGGGAGATAACTCTGACAGTCTTGAAGATCAATGCATCAGAATAAGTATAAGAATCATTTATGTCACAAATAACTCAAAATGTCATTATTGGCAGGCTAGTAAATATTTTGGAATTCTAAAAAAATATTTTCAAGGGACATAACTCTACAACAGAAAAAAGGTTCATGGGTAAAATCAATCTAATTTCAATTACAAGCTTGTACATTTTTTGTTATATTTTGTCAATACACTAACATCTCACAACATTGTCGTCATAGTAACCATCAGCGTTTGAGACTACCAATTCCTTAGGTATTAAAACAGAACACAAACCGATAGCTGTTGTCCGATTGGTCATATAACGTGAAAAGGCAGGTCAGGGGTTTTCTTTGGGTGCTCCAGTTTCCTTCACCAATAAGAATGACCGCCACGATACAACTGAAATATTGTGGTGTTAAACACCATAAAAACAAATGCTCCCACATGATATTAATTATTCATGATCTTGATTTTATTACCTCCATTTATGCCGTGAGAATCCTGAACATCTTTCTACACATGCCAAACATGGCTGTCCTTCATCTACTTCATCAACAATTATATCCTGAAATAAAAAAAAAAAATATAAATTTTAAAATTTAGAAAAATATGGATAGTGGTGGCTTGTGGTGGATATGGATGATACTAAGTTGATTGGTTTATGGTGCTTAACATCACTTTCAACAATATTTCCGTACCAGGAGAAAATCACTGACCTGTCACAAATCCATGACAAATTTTATCACATAATATTGTATCGAGTACATCTCGCCATTAACAGGGTTCAAACTCACAACTTCAGCAGTGATAGGCACTGATTGCACAGGTACAAATGTAGTTGAAAATCCAACAATCATACGATCACGACAACAGCCCCATGAGATAAAATGTAAGGATGAAAAACACCAAAAATGAAAAAAAAACGTTGGGGTCTAAAAATGAGCTAATAATGAAGCATGATGTATTTAAGTGTTCATTCAAGATATACTTAAGATCAAGTGGTTGGGATCCTCAGTTATTCTGGGTTCAATGCCAAATGTATCTTCATCAAACAAATACCATTAAAAATAAATGATTTATTGAACAGATAATAAGCCTAATGATGTAATAAAATGCTGCATCTTTTCCCAATTTTTTTTTTTTTTTTTATCATTCTAAACTAGAAAATAAAAAGTTTTGTTTGCAATATATATTATGCTGTATTCATTTTTGGTGTAAAATGTATGATTTGCAGTTTTAGCTCAGTAACTGACTTGTTGCAATATTTATTATACTGTATTCATTTTGGGTGTAAATTTAAATGCATGATTTGCAGTTTTAGCTCAGTAATTGACCTGTTGCAATATATATTATGCTGTATTCATTTTGGGTGTAAAAATGCATGATTTGCAGTTTTATCTCAGTAATTGACCTGTAATTTAAAAAAAAAAAAAAAAAAAAAAAAAAAAAATCAACAGAAAAATGGTGAGCTGTTCATTGATAGCAAAAACAGTAATACTTTCAAAAAACTGGTTTACACACTTTTTATTACTTTGTACCACAACCGATAAGTGAATATCAAACTGATTAAAGAAGCTACATTGTAGTTCAAAGTCATTAATAAATATGTATTTTCATGCAAAATTGTTGTCTGTTATTAAATGTGTATCAAGATTTGTTGATGAAGAACTTGATAGTCAAAACTAGTTATTCTTGGTAGGTCAATAACAAACATAACAGAAAGCTTTTCTGAAAGACTTTAAATATGACCCTTTAAGTATTCAATTTTGAGGACCCTAGTATAACAGTATTCCCCTATTATAGGGCCCCTCTACCCAAAGACCACCCATTTTACAAGGGCATATTTTCAGATTAACTGATTATAGTTACACTGGTGTATACTAGTGAATTGTTCCCTATACGAGAGGTCACCACTCTAAAAACGACACTTTTCTATTGCAGAAGGGGTGGCCTGACAAGACTACTGTATATTCCTATCCAAAATGAAGTAAAATTTCCTTAAATCTTATAATAATGGGTTCATATGTATTTGAGAGTAGCCTATAGGGGATAAATCCATCAAATCCCCTTACACTATTGATTGGTATAAACCTCTTAAAACATCGGTAAAGTAATCTCCTTGTAGTTAGTATCTGCCATATCCTTTAGACATATTATGATCATACTTGTATAATGATCACTCACAGTTAGAACCAGGACTGGTCTTTATTTCACAAATAATTATTTGTATTGTGAAACCTGTCCAAGTAAACCCTGAATAAACACAAATCTAGTATAAAACTAACTTTAGATAAAGCCCTAATGTAGGAAATCTTTCTTAATTTAATCTGTATAAACCGAAAACCTGTCTATTTTGACCACACAAGTTTGTCCCATGGAGGTTCCCCATTCTTTTTTGACAGTTTTCATTGTATAATCATTGTCTTCTAGATTTTTTACTTACATGTGTATTTCGATTAGTTGTGTAAAGGTGCGTTTACAAGGAAATCCCCCCCCCCTTCAAATTCGCTTCAAAACTTAACCGTCAACTATTATAAAACACACCTTTGACAGTCTAAACTCCATTCCAACAATTTATGGATCCATCAAACATGTATGAGGGGGAAAAAAAGGGGGGTTTAAATAATATATAGTTCGATTTTCATAGTGCTAACTCACTGAAATAACTGTCCACGGGTAGACATGTCTCTCCATTTGGAACACATTATCCTGGTTCGGAGACAACCAGTCTTAGATCTTTCTCCTTAATACTGCTCGCTTAGTGGAGAAGCAACAAATACCAATTTCATAGTTTATAGCAGAACAGTAGCACTAATGTTATTTTTTAATGGTCACCAAACAAAGAAACAAAAACCCCAAAAAACATAAGATTTACCATTCAGCAGTTACGGGTTCTAATGTCATTTTTATGGTCATAAAAACCCAACAACATAAAAACCTAAAATTTACAGCTACATAGCTTACCACTTCATTAGCTCTGTTTTAAATCACCACCCCCCTCCCTTCCATTTGAATTGGTTGACTATCTATCATTGATTCCATACTGACACTTCCAATTAGGAATTTGGTAAAATTCATAATCAATTTGTCAACTCTGGACCCTTAATACATCACAGCAGGGCACTTACTGACAAACTTTTCCCATAAAATGTTATAATCTTGTATGATATATGATGTTTTGGTAGCTATCAAAATTAATCAATCTCAAAAACAACTGGATACATCTTATTAGATTTTCTACTAATCAGAAGATATATCACATAAATATTGTCCCAATAATATTTTTCCTGAAAAAATAACAAAACCACAAGCTTTAAACTTTCCTTCAACTTTAACATTAAAGTTCGTCAAACGTGGTCAAATTACTGTATGTGTGTATATCATTGTAAATAAAATAACTTCTTTTATGGTTAAAATACTGCAGATTCTCCTCCGAAATTATTTTCTTGGAATGGCTATGGACAAATGTACAGATCAACAAATTAAATGGAATGGCTGTGACTATTTAAACAGATTTAAGACAGACTGTGAGACACCTATAGAATTTGGAATTGCTGTCAGAATGATTGGTGTTTAATGCCAAATGAGCGATATTTCAGCTATATCATGTGGAGGACAAGTTACATTTGATGAGACGAAAATGAAGTCTGCTTTGTACTAAACCAACATGCTTAGTTGGAGTTTTATAGTGCTAGCTCTAAAATTTTTGATTGGGTTATGGATTATGATGTTAAACGCCACTTTCAACAATATTTCAGTTGCATCTGATGATGGCGGTCAGTTTTATTGGAAGAGGAAACCGGGGTAATAGGTATTGATTGCATAGGTAGTTGTAAATCCAACTACCATACGATCATGTCCACGAAGGCCCCTCTTTAAAATGATAAGAATGATTTTGTTACATTGACATCACTATCTATTCTTTTGTTCTATTCTAACACTTGTCAGTATTTATATTTCTTGGGACAAATTCTCTACTTTTTTTGTCAATATTTCCCCCAGTCCATATAGAAGTATTTACTTTGATATTTCAAAATAAAACTATAAATTTGTTACAGTAGCAACTCATTTCTCTCTATATCTCCCAAGATATTGAATCTATTTATACAAAATTGGGATATTGTGTTCAAAATCTATTTTTTCCATTAATGAAAGGCTTGGTTTTGTTTCATCTCCCTAATTATCCCTTAGATATCTAATGGTAAATATTTTCCTTTATCTTCTACTATATAACATGCAATTATCTAGTACGACACAGCAGCAAATGATCATACTGGAGTAACCAACGGAATGTAATGTTGTATTCCATTTTAACGAGAGCTTGCATCTTTTCCTTTCAAGTTTATTTCACATGTAATATTTATACCACGGTTTGAGTTAAACGGTTAAACAATCAAACGCGAGAAGTGAGACTGTTTAACCGTTTAACTCGGTAAATCGTGGTATAAATGATTTATAACATGAAGCCAGGCAACATCATATCTAGGTTGTTGATTATGGCATGGCTCTCAGAGAGTAATAAAACTACAGCCCAGGTTTAAAGTGTGCAATATCAAATGTCTGTGTGTGTTATTTCATAGTTCTTAGCTGTTGCTTACATTCTGGTATATAAGCCATAAAATATAAAAGGAAAAGAATGTATTCATGTTGCAAAATATTTTATTTCATGACTTTGCATTAAGTTTCAATGTTTAAATAATACTTTTGTGTATTATAACAAAACAATTCGGTTGTTTCGAATCATGTCAATTCCGACCACGTTCCGTCTTTTTCGTGTCTTGACTTCTGAACAAATCGGCAGGCGACTTCCGGTGTTTACGCTATTACTGTGACAACGTCAGCATATTATAGTCATAGATGTGGTAGATTATAAGTAATTGTAATATGGAGACACCAAGGAGACCACTGAATAAATACTGGTGTTTGGTACCTCACTGTCTGTGTGATATCAGAAATATCTACATAAAGGCAGATCGTTTTCCTTTGATGCTGACAACCGCAAATAAAGAAAGAAAGCAAATTTAATATTAAAGAAGTAATTGTCTCTGCATCTGAAGTCTTTGATACAAATAAAATAATTTAATTGATATCTGTCTTTTACAGAAAATGTTAAGATTTTTTTTAAGTTGAGGATCGAACGTTAAAATGGCACATATCGATTGGAGTTTTTGTTGTGTACATTGACACCGGAAGCTCAATGCAGAATATTCCAACAAAATCACGTGATCTGGCGGACGAAAATAACAAATTTTTGATGGAATGGAAACGATTCGAAACAACCGAATTACAATATTTTATACAATCATAATTACATTTTGGGTACTGGTATGTCTATGACCATATTTCTTTATTCAAAGCAGAGATGATCATTCATAAGTTATCTCCCCTTCTTCAGATATCTAATATCTAAAATAGCGATGAACTTTCATATGTTATCTCCCCTTAAATCAGATATCAGGTTCTAAAACAGTGATGAACATTCATAAGTTATTTCCCCTTACACCAGATATTAACTTATATCAAAAATAGTGATGAACTTTCATATGTTATCTCCCCTTAAATAAGATATCAGGTTCTAAAATAGCGATGAACATTCATAAGTTATCTCCCTTTACATCAGATATCTTATATCTAAAATAGCGATTAACTTTCATATGTTATCTCCCCTTAAATCAGATATCAGGTTCTAAAAAGCGATGAACATTCACAAGTTATCTCCTCTTACACCAGATATCTTATATCTAAAATAGCGATGAACTTTCATATGTTATCTCCCCTTAAACCAGATATCAGTATCTAAAAATAGTGATTACTGATGAACATTTATGAGTTATCACCCTTCAACAAGGTATCAATATTCAAAATAGAGATGAACATTCATATGTCATCTCCCCTTAAACCAAATATCAGTATCTAAGACAGTGATTACTGATGAACATTCATGAGTTATCTCCCTTCAACTAGGTATTAATATATAAAAAAGTGATGAACATTCACAAGTTATCTCTCTTGGTAAGGAGATGATAAAATAGTCTCCCTTTGTCCCATAGAAAGATTATTTTTCGCTTTTCGTGTGTTTTTGAAATCATTATATACATGTATCATTATAAATATTTTTTTCATAGAATCTCTGATATTGTGAGGTATTTATTAACAAGGCATGCACTAAAAAATGATCAAAAACACATCATCTAACATTTATAAAAGATATTAAAAGAATACATTTGAAAATGGAAGAATTATGGATCGAGATATAAAATTCTTCCCATCCACCACTACCGGCCTTTTCTTTTTAACGATTTACCATAGAAAGTGTTATAACGTTTTCTTGTTTTCTCAGTTTATCTGAATTGTAGAATTCTAGGAATATATTTACATGTAATTTGTCTGTCTACAAGAAATTGTAAGAGAGAACAAAAATAGTATCAACAAATCTATTCATGAATTGTAGTCTTAACAAATACAATACAGAAGCTATCAAACACATACATATGACATTTCTATAGTACAAGTATATAGACAATATATATACATTGTTGGCAAATACAAAATCTATTTGTACGAGATTTAGAAACAGGAAGTAAAGGGGGTCTCTAGAGAGCTTTTCTGGCCAGTTTAGATACAGAAGTTATCAAACACATACATATGATGTTCCTGTAGTACATGTATATAGACAATATATATACATTGTCGGCAAATACAAAATCTATTTGTACAAGCTTTAGAAACAGGAAGAAAAGGGATTCTCTAGTGAGCTCTCTGGTCTGTTTCAATACAGAAGTTATCAAGACATACATATGATGCTTCTATAATATATAGACAATATACATACATTGTCGGCAAATATAAATTTATTTGTACGAGCTTTAAAAACAGATAGAAAAGGGAACCGTTTCAATACAGAAGCTATCAAGCACATACATATGATGCTTCTATAGTACAAGTATATATATAATATAAAAAACATTGTCAGCAAATATAATTTTATTTGTATAAGCTTTAGAAACAGGAAAAAAATGGAGCCTCTGGGGGCAAGCTTTTCTGGCCTGCTTAATAGTGAGTACAAATAAATTTTGCATTTATTGACAATGCACGTATATTGCATTTATCCTGCAAGTCCAAAATAACTGCAGAATTTTCTGAAAATAGCTGAAAAAGGCGTAATTCTAATAATTTTCAATGGAGTCTTCGGCACTTATACTGTTATCATTTCTTACTGTTGCTCTAGATGAATCTGGTACCAGAAAATCTATACAACAATATACATTGGTCTGTGACCGTATATAGCAAACATTTATCCAGTCAATGCAAATTGACTGCCTAATTAGAACCAGTGCAGGATAACGGAAATTAGTATGGTATTATCCTAGAGACATCATGACATAAGACATTTCTATAGTATGTGTATAAGAAAATAACATGGTTTTATCAGAGTGACGTCATTGCTCAAAAGTAAATAATCTCCATGATGTGATCAGTGACTATTATTTCTACTATTGTTTGTGAGTTTGATTCAAGTCTATGATTGGAGATAAAGATCCATACCCTTTCTTTCATCTCCCTCACCCTATTTCATAACATGCACAACAATGATAGTCGTGCAATCGTAGAAAGCATTATAGATGTATGAGTTATTTGTTGGCGTTCTTTCTATCCTATATTAAATACAAACAAGCGCCTGCCCCTGTAAATCACCAGATTGCAGGGTTCGACATTAACTTTTTGACCAACTTGTCCATTCGGGCAAGTGCCATAATGATTTTACTTGCCCGAAACTGTAAACTACTAGCCCGAATTCTTAAGTGCCATATATACATGTAGTGCAGAACTATGCAATCTATAATGACCGTTCATAGAGTAGAATAACCCCTCATATTAATTATTTACACCTTATGATGTGGGCATAGTGTTAGTGCATCATTTGGCTATTTTTGTTAGAAAATTTAAGTATAAATGTTCCTTAGAGTTTGAATATTTTTTTTTTTGTCGTGCAAAGCGCGAATTTTTTTTTCCAGAATTTAACATTAGGTTATATGACAAAAACTCTGAATCAGTTTATTTTTTTTTTCTCCACCAAAATCAAAATATTTTTTTTTCAGCAACATTGGGAATCAGAATATTTTTTTAGGAAAAAACCATAACCCCCTCCCCCCCCCCCCCCCCCCACTCCCTTCAAGTTAAATGGTCGTTCCCTTAGGCCAATTTAAATTGATTGTTGGTTTCCCCTAACATAGGGACATTTTTAAGGGTCGGTAGGCAGAGTTTTTTTTTGTTTTTAGCTCAAGAGATATTGCAAATCAGGGTTTTGCTATCTTTCCCATGAAGGTCAGAAATATATCATGAAAGTTAAACATTTTGCATCACTCTTGTTTCGTTTGATAAATGCGAACATTCCTGTAAATGAACAGCCAGAATGGTTCCACTGGGCACACTGCCGGTGTCCATTTTATACACACTGTACGTCACGTACACGTTTTAGATCATGGTCATTTTACCGATAACTTAAGCGTTTTGGCGATCTAGATGAATGACCTCGACAGGTGACTGTAACTGTTTACGATAACAAAAATCTCCTTATCACTGAGTTAGAAGACGCACGACCGGTGTTTATTTTATTTATCAGTAATAAAATATAACGACCCAAACATATCACAGAATCATTTTCACTTGTCCGATCGGACAAGTTGGGTGCCGTTTTCACTTGCCTGAAGACGCATTTCACTTGCCCCGGGCAATCGGACAACCATTAATGTTGAACCCTGGCTTGTTAAATAAAAAGCAACATTGAACTAGCATAAAATTCAAAAATGTTAAGGTTAATTATAGACTTTAAGTTCAGCTACGATAAGTATACTTTTCAGTTATTAGTACCCTGCAAACACAAGGGCCTGGGTGGCTCAATGAATTAGGTAGTTGGATTACCTAACAATTCATACAAGACTATCACCAATATTGCATGGGTTTGCGCTCACTTTGTAAATTACAAAAAAGGGTGCACTCGACTCAAGTGATAAAGTTTTCCAGTTGCTTGCCCATGGTCGGTGGTTCTCTACGGGTACTCCGGATTCTGTCACCACTAAAACTGGTTGCCATGAAACAGCTGAAATATTGCTGAAAGTGGCATTAAACACCAAAAATCAAATCCCTACAAACACACCATACAGAGCAACAAAATGTAGGGTATATTTATTCTGTATCATAATCCAATTTATTTTGTTGTTAATAACTAAGAATTGCAGTAAAAAAGCAATGAAAAAACTTTATACATGGTTTTATGTTCTAAAACACTAGAATATCTTATTATACATGCAAACAAATGGCTGTTTACCTGTCAAACACAGAGAAGAAATTACATTCTTTTTCACAATTACATCAATGGTACAGAGTTAATTTACAAGCATGTCATTCATTTCTTTGATGAATCTAACTACTTCTCAGCTATAAACACCCCATGTTAATAACTGAGAAGATCTCATAAATAGTTATTTATACAACAAAGATTCTCTTCAAATCAGAATATAGCATACCAGGTACAAACAGTAACAGATGCTGGGGGAAATTTATAAAATCAAAATAAAAAAATGAAATACATTAAAATTATTTATTATTTCCTTTAATACTAAACTAGCTTATAAATTTACCATCAAACCAGCCCAAGAGAACACCTGTATTAAAAGGCCACCCTTTTCTTCCCCTGTTATAGACAATTTCATATGAATTGAATCTCTTTAACAGGTCATCTGTCTTAAAAGACCACTTATTTGTCCCAAAGGTGACCTCTTAATATAGGTTAGACTGTACAAGTAAAAAGATCCAGCTATCATATTACAGGAGTCCTCTTATAATGCCCCTCCCATCAAAGGTCAACAAAGGTCACCTCTTAATATAGGTTAGACTGTACAAGTAAAAGATCTAGCTATCATATTACAGGAGTCCTCTTATAATGCCCCTCCCATCAAAGGTCAACCAAGGTGAACTCTTAATACAGGTTTGACTGTACAAGTAAAAGATCTAGCTATCATATTACAGTAGTCCTGCTCTTATAATGCCCCTCCCATCAAAGGTCAACCAAGGTCACCTCTTAATATAGGTTTGACTGTACAAGTAAAAGATCCAGCTATCATATTACAGGAGTCCTCCTTTTATAATGACCCTCCCACCAAAGGTCAACCAAGGTCACCTTTTAATATAGGTTTGACTGTACAAGTAAAAGATCCAGCTATCATATTACAGGAGTCCTCCTTTTATAATGACCCTCCCACCAAAGGTCACCCTTCTTATCAGGACAGATTTCAGATGCACAGAAATAGAAAAATACTACTAAATTGTTCCCCACACGAGATGTCGTCCTTCTTATATGGCCACTGTTTCATTGCAAAGTGGGTGGCTTTATGAGGGGATTACTGTACTTTTAATGTTAAAAAACCCATTAAGGTGGTACCTAACACTACAGGGAGATAACTCGTTAAAATCAGTTGAACGTTTTGATCATATGATGTTTGTATGCAGATTTCAAGCATCTCGGTGATCAAAACCACAGAGAGAAAAGCTGCTATGTGGCTATTGAATTTATAGCTCTGAGTCTGTTGGTTGGAATTTGTTAAAATTTTGATATTTATTACAGTGGATATATTCAAACACACTGCCTAAAAATTAAGAAAATTAAACGAGCAGATCAAATTTTACCTGAAGTGTAAGGTACCACCTTAAACACCAATGGTCAATAATTTAACCAACAACACAAACAATTTCTCTAGTCAACCTCAAACCCTATAAAACAGAACTTTCATTCTAATAACTCAGTCTGACCTTTAGAGTGTTAAAATCTTAAGAGTAAATTAGGTTTAAACAAAATAATACATTGTGATAAGTGGAAATTATCATCTGAATTCATATTAAGGTTGACTCCATATGACCTTAAAGGAGTCCATAAAAGGAGATTGGTGGCAAATAGAATTCTCTGTATTTATCATATGTGGCAAATGGAATTCTATATTAATCATATGCCTAAGGAGAATGATGGCAAATGAAATTCTGTGTTCTTTTCGTATGTCTCATGAGTGTGGTGGCAAATGGTAATCCTCTGGTTTTTTTATCATATGTCTCTTGAGTGTGGTGACAAATGGAATTCTCTGTTTTTTTCATGTTTCATGAGTGTGGTGGCAAATGGAATTATATTTTTATCATATGTCTAAGGAGTGTGGTGG
>MJUT01049113.1:371882-387198 GCA_002080005.1 Gigantidas platifrons | reverse complement strand
GAATTCTGTTTTTATCATATGTCTAAGGAGTGTGGTGGCAAATGGAATTATATTTTTATCATATGTCTAAGGAGTGTGGTGGCAAATGGAATTCTCTGTTTTTTTCATGTTTCATGAGTGTGGTGGCAAATGGAATTATATTTTTATCATATGTCTAAGGAGTGTGGTGACAAATGGAATTCTCTGTTTTTTTCATGTTTCATGAGTGTGGTGGCAAATGGAATTATATTTTTATCATATGTCTAAGGAGTGTGGTGGCAAATGGAATTCTGTTTTTATCATATGTCTAAGGAGTGTGGTGGCAAATAGAATTCTGTTTTTATCTTATGTCTAAGGAGTGTGGTGGCAAATGGAAGTCTGTTTTTATCATATGTCTAAGGAGTGTGGTGGCAAATGGAATTCTGTTTTTATCATATGTCTAAGGAGTGTGGTGGAAAATAGAATTATCTGTATTTATCATATGCCTAAGGAGTGTCTTGACAAATGTAATTCTATATTAATCATATGCCTAAGGAGAATGATGGCAAATGGAATTCTGTTTTTATCATATGCCTCATGAATGTGGTGGCACATTGTCTTCTGTCACATGTGTAATGAGTGTGGTGGCTTATGGTCTACTGTCTTTTTTTTCTAAATCAAGGGTGTAGCCTAAATCACTTTACTGAAACATTTTTTCTACAATTTTGTAGATATTTCACCTGTATTAATAGTTTTGTGTCCTTTTTTTCACTAAACAGGCAAATCCAGAACAACAAAAGCACCATTATACCAATCATAGATTCATTATAATGATATACGAATTCTTTTTACTATGTGAGTTATTGTATTACTTAAAAGGCGTAAAAAAAAAAAATATTTTCATACATAAAGAGACTTATATTCTTAAAATGAACGTAAAAAAGGCCTATAGTTAACAATCTGGTTTCACAAATCTCTAATGACCTTCACAATTGAATATTAAGAATGTAAAGGTTAAACAAGTATCAAAGCACGTATGCTATAAAAAAGACCCTTTAATATCATTGCTGCTGACTCTCACTCTTTACAGAGGACACCTCCCATTTTGTGAGCGAGTCAGTTATTGTTGCCGTTCAAACCTACCTTAAATGCCACCTCTACATAACAAACCGCTTTTCACAAAGGGCAGTATAATTATCAAAATTAATATTATCGCAGCGTTCCCCCTCATACGAGTGACATTTTTAATTTCTTTTCTCACAAAAAAAGTATTACACATTGTTTTAATCTTTGTTTTGCATGACAAGAATACTTAACTAGCTGTAAAATTACATTTGGGGTAACACAAACATGTATATAGTTTTTTCTAAATATATATACAAGTGATAAATATGAAAACAGGGTTTTCAGTATTTTTCAATTGTACCAGTACTTCACTTAGATACTTTTTATTTAAATTTTAACAGTATTCATGAGTATCTTATACAAAACTCTTTAAAATCAGGAGGTACCAAAGACCATTTTAGGCAGGTAAAAGCAATTGGTTCCATCACTTATATTGAAAGGCCTGTGAAAATGACTTCAAATTTTTTTTTACTGCTTAAAAAGGCTCTATGAAAAATGTGGTTCCGAGTCGACATCTTCGGGAGGGAGACCTCATCCTACTTTGATGATTATAAAATTTTTCTCTAATGCTTTATACAAATATTGCTATTATTTCAAGACAAAAAAAAAACATGCATGCATAATTTTGCTTCAAGTTGGCATCTTCAGGAGGGAGATCTCCCCCTATTTTGATGATTATAAAATTTTTCTCTAATGCCTGAACTTAAGATATCATTAGTGCTTTATACATATATTTCTATTATTTCAAGTTAAAAAAAAAAACATATATAAATTTAACTATACCTGTTTGAGTTCAGGGGGCATTACTCCAATGCAACTAATAATCAAACATATAGAAGATCCTTGTTTTTTTTATCCTGACGGACTTTAAATTAATTTAAGAAACACACCGTAATTTCAATAAATCAAATACATGATTAGTACTATACTTGACAATGCACTTCACAGAACAATAATTTCCATCCGATTGCTATATTTAGTTCAAAGATTACATTGTCATAAAAGGACCATTATAACTCAATTACAACATAAATAGATTGTGTTTTTATTATTGATTCGCTGACTTAATAACCTTATCAACCCGTCAGCAATACAGAAGATTCAATTCCACGATACTACAGCGTTTTCAAGTTATTGGAGGACTACATGATCTGACCGCCAGAGATAATAGACCCTATAAAGAGGGGTTAATATGCATCTTTAATACACATTCTTCAAAATGTCAAATTAACAATCGTTCATCAAATGTTGAGCAAAGATAATTAAAATTTTGATAGAAAATCTTGACTTTTTTCTTGAGTTAAGTATTGGAAATATATGTATTCCCACAGTCATTAATGGATGCCCCTTTTAATTCCCTCATTAAAGCCATGAATTCTATGCATATTGATTGAAAAATATGATGATGACGATCTTGATTGTAAGTACAATACAATGTAACATCAAACCTCCACTGAAGATTTAAGTCTATAAAGAATAAAGCCATGATGATTCTTATAAATATGGTGTCACTGCCTTACTGTATCAGGAATAAGAGATGAAATAGAATGGCTGTAAATAGTCACTGCCTTTCTGTATCATTAATAACAGATGAAATAGAGACTGGCTGTAAATAGTCACTGCCTGACTGTACCAGGAATAAGAGATGAAATAGAATGGCTGTAAATAGTCACTGCCTTACTGTACCAGGAATAAGAGATGAAATAGAATGGCTGTAAATAGTCACTGCCTTACTGTACCAGGAATAACAGATGAAATAGAATGGCTGTAAATAGTCACTGCCTTACTGTACCAGGAATAACATGAAATAGAATGGCTGTAAATAGTCACCGCCTTACTGTATCAGGAATAACAGATGAAATAGCATGGCTATAAATAGTCACCGCCTTACTGTATCAGGAATAACAGATGAAATAGCATGGCTATAAATAGTCACTGCCTTACTGTATCAGGAATAACAGATGAAATAGAATGGCTATAAATAGTCACTGCCTTACTGTACCAGTAATAACAGATGAAATAGAAAGGCTGTAAATAGTCACTGCCTTACTCAAGTTACTGTATCAGGAATAACAGATGAAATAGAATGGCTATAAATAGTCACTGCCTTACTGTACCAGTAATAACAGATGAAATAGAAAGGCTGTAAATAGTCACTGCCTTACTGTATCAGGAATAACAGATGAAATAGAATGGCTGTAAATAGTCACTGCCTTACTGTATCAGGAATATTGTCTGGCTGGAAATAGCTTATCAGTTCTACATTTGGTTTGAAAGATATTCCTGTCCCTTGTTGGAGGAGCTATTTTAACAATTCTAAATACATTATTTTAACATGAGTAAAGTAAAAAAAAAAGATCTCAAAATGAACCCACGGAACGACTTGTTCAAGTCCATTAGATAAAAAAATTTAAACACAAGACATACAAAACCTCTTTCCCTTAAAATTTGTATGGAAAGAATATACATATACAAATGTAGAAGGTTTTGTACCACCTACATTTTATCAACAAGTTATTTTGAATAAACTGATCTAACAGACCACACAAACTTCCATCTTTCTCCAGTTACGTTCTTTTCCGCTATCAACTGTTTTTTTTTTTTAAATTGAATAACAATACCTATAAGTTTACTTTAATATCAAAATATTAGAATGTGAATTACAATGTATATAGGAAAACAAGTTATATGCTGACATATGTCTGTCACTCTGTTTAGTGTATGACCTTTTAACCCAAAGTTTTAACCCCCAGGTCAATGTCACCATTGGAGCATAATACAATATTTTAACAATGTCATGCTTGCATGCCTATGATGGACCCTGGGGTTGGGTTTATAATAGGCTTGCTAACCAAGAAAAATCTTTTAAGTCCATTAGTTTAATTTTCTTTCAAAAATCTACTTTTGAAACAGCCAAATTTTATTACCACCATTTTTTTATTTAAATGCCTTACTTTGTTTTTATTGGCTGAAAACAAGTAATGAAGATAAGCAGTCTTCGTGCTAACCCACATGCCCGAAGCCCATGACAAGTAAAACTGGATTCATGCTAATCCACTTGCCCGAAGCCCAGGACAAGTAAAACTGGATTCATGCTAACCCACTTGCCCGAAGCCCAGGACAAGTAAAACTGGATTCAGACAAGTGAAAATTATGAAAGAATTTGTTTGAATTTGAACTAAATACTCAGATAAGCTCAAAATATTCTATAATTACATATTTACGACTGTTACATCACAAAAGTTCTAAAGGTTGTGATCAGAGATAACAGAAAAGCTGGTATATATACAAACAGGCATACACTATAAATTAATAAACAAATGTATAATTAGTCAAACCTGTATTAAGAGGTCACCTTTGGGACAAAGAAAAAGTGGCCTTATAAGATAGGTGACCTTTTAAAAGAGGTTAAATTCATATGAAATTTTTTATGACAGGACAAAAAAGTTGACCTGTTAATACAGGTGACTGCTTAATAGAGGTGACCACATGTGCAGGATTGACTGTATTACAACAGATACATACATAAACAGCAATATTAAAGATCATTATGAATTTCTGAAAATAAAACATTTTATGCAATTTTCTGGGATTTTTATTTTTAGCAGCATATGGCTTTTCAAACATGCATGCAGGTGTTTCTTATTGCAATACACTATGGAACTATTCATTCTACACGATTCCTCAAAGAGAAAATATCTGTGATCTTCGATCAGAGACTCATCTTTTATCCTAAATTATGACAAAATAATGAAATATAACATCAAATATAATACCCATCACATGTCAGAGATCGACAGAATTCTTTCTTTTCAGGGTCTTACAAGTACATTTTGTAATTAGTTATCTGCATAAAATTATTTAGATTGTAAAGTACATGTATATGTCAGATGTCTGAGTAAATCTGCTTATCTTGCAGAAATATTGTTGAAGGATCTACATAGTCAAACCTGCTCATGCGGTCACCTCTATTAAGCAGTCACCTGTATTAAAAGGTCACCTTCTCCTTGTCCTGTCATAGAAAATTTCATATAAAATGAACCTCTTTAAAGAGATCACCTGTTTTAAATACCAGTTTTTCCTTGTCCCAAAGGTGACCTCTTAATACAGGTTTGACTGTGGTGTAATTGGAAGGAGTTAACATAAAGGAGTAGCATATTGTCAAAGGATGCAAATAGGGTGCTTCACACAATGAATGTGGACACTATAATCATGCATGGTGTCACTACGTTTGTGACCCTTACAATGATTGATTGATTGATTGATTGATTGGTGTTTAACACCAACTTAAGCAGTATTTCAGCCATCTTGTGGCATATGACCCTTACATTAAGTATAATACAATGTACAATTTTTCAAAAATTGCTTTTTAAAATTTTATTGGCCATATTTCTTGCATTATGGAGTTTTGATTTAAAAACAATAAAATTATACCGAAAAGGTACTTGATTGAATGATTGTTGGATGTTAAAGTTCCAGTAGCAAATATTTCATGCATATGCATGACCAAAAAAGATAATAGGGGATGTATTTAAGGCAACACTAAAGTAATTTTTGTTTTTTTATGCTTGTTTCAGATCCTTATAAATGTCTTCAGCGATTTCTTTTTTGTCTTTTTACTTTATTCTCCCCTAACCGCCTCTCCCCGCATCAGAATTTAGCTTTTCTTAACAAAGAGGTAATTAATTAACCCAAACATAAAAAAATATAGGTACTTACTTTAAAGAAACAAATTTTATACAAAAAAAACCCACAATATTCTATGGATAGGTTCTTAATAACTAGTTAAGGTATAGTATCAAATCAGACTGTATATTATTCTGTTTTGAAACTGTTATAGAGTATATTAATTTACTATCCATTTTTCAACCATGGATTACGTTTTATCCCCCCTAAAACATGCTGTCTTTACACTTACCTGCTCACAAGATACAATAATAGTGGGTATTACATGTAGGTCCATTTGATAAGGATTAAATCCAACAATCCAGTGATACAGGCCGAGATTATACTAGGTAACATTATACACTCAAATCTTAATTATTTATAAATGGGTACATGAATTTTAATTTAAATAAATTGACCTTATACTTCAAGGTACATCTTATCAAACTTTTCGATTCTTTCTAAAGAAAAGCATAGCAGACGACATTTAACTTAAATTAACCCAAAAGATTACAAAGCCCTAATTGTATGTTGACAAAATTATATACAAATTGATCAAAGAGAGTTTTCATGTTGATTGTCAACTATTACAATTTTGGCTCCATTTATTTTTGTTTTTTTACCCCCTTTTGACAAAAAGTCATAAAATTCAAATAATTACCTTTTAGTTTCATACCCATAAAATACAATTAGTATGTTATAAACTTTAAAACAACAATTAAATCTGCCATGCTCAGATAATAAAAATGTGTATTTTTTAGGAAATTTAGGAAATCAATCCTTTAAAGGCAAAAACAAAAACAAATACAACATGTGTTTCACTTACCCTACCCACCCTAATTTTTAGTGCTTACCCTGAAGTTTAGATTGCCATTTTTGGACAAGCACTGAAAGTCAGATTCTTGTCCTATATAACCTAGGTAACAAATAAAAAGTTTTGTCTACATATCCTTCCATATTTTGTTTTAAAAAACATTAGTGCAAACAGTTATTTATTTTTTTGGTCTAATAATATTACCTTTTTATTACATACTTAGTTAAAATAAAGGCATTTTTGTATGACCAATATGAACGGAAGTAAGCTGTCCATATTTTCACACCCCGGGAAAATAACAGGTTATTAGGTGTCCCTCGTGCGTTTCAGACAATATAAACAACTTCCGGTGTTTACGTCTACAGATGTCGGAAGTATATAATAAATGGTTTAATACATGGGCGTCGAGGGCCAATATGGGTCGAAGGATGATAACCAGGCCAATATGGAAATGCCCATGTATTAATCTGTATTTATTAGCATGGATATGCCATTAAATACTTGCCTACGGAATATAAGACTTCATGACGAGTGTCCTTAATGGGGCAGGACCAGCCAACTGATCGTGGGATCAAGTTCACATGTTCCAAGCTTTTATACTATTTTTACTAGAATATCCTACAGATTCCACACCACAATACAGCTGAAATACTAATAAAGTTGGCATTAAACACCAATCAATCAATCAATCTACATATTCAGGTATTCTGAATTTGTATGATGCATCTCAAAAATTCTGTGTGTTATTAAATAATCTAAAAACATTTTGCATGTTAGGAAAGGAAAACAGTGAAACCTGTCTATTTAACAGAACCTCCTTGTGACCTACTTTTGTGTTTGGAATAGACAGGTGTTTGGTTTATACAGGTTAAATCAACAAAGATATCTAATTTGGGACTTTATTTAAACTTTGGTTTAGACAGGTTTTAGAGGCCATCATGGTCGTGATCGTATGGTAGTTGGATTTACAACTACCTGTGCAATCAGTGCCTATCACCACTAACGTTGTGAGTTTGAATCCCACTCATGGCGAGGAGTACTTGATACAACATTATGTGATAAAGTTTGTCAGTGACTTACGACAGGTCCGTGGTTTTCTCTGGGTACTCCAGTTTCCTCCACCTATAAAACTGACCGCCACGATATAACTGAAATATTGTTGAAAGTGGCGTTAAACGCCAATACCCACCCTATAGACAGGTCTCACTGTACTTATTACAATACATTTTGATGAAGATGTACACTTCTTAATTACTTTTTCACATCTGGATTTTCGATGAAACAGAAATAAGTTAAATTTGGCCCAAAATTCATCACTAAATATATACTAAGTATTAGTTTGTGATTGCCAAACAACAGGAGGAAAATAATGTAGACATTATGGAATAATAATAAAATTTTATTGTTGTATCTTAAAATACAACCAGTATGTATAATTGATATACGAAAATACATAAAATATGTCATATCTTGGCAATTAATGACAGTTCATGATTACTTTTTGATTAGATCTTCCTAAGAAAATAACAGGTTTAACCTCTGATGAACAATATCAGAGTGAGATAATGGCATTATAATATAAAAATATTCTTGTAATGTTATATTCAGCATGGAGAAAATTTACATCATCTACATCCCACCCCATCCCCTCTCTATTAAACACATGAGGAAATTTATATCATCTCCATTCCATCCCACCCCTCTTTATTTAACTCACGAGGAAATTTATATCATCTCCATCCCACCCCACCCCTCTCTATTAAACACATGAGGAAATTTATATCATCTCCATTCCATCCCACCCTTTTTTATTAAACTCATGAGGAAATTTATAGTATCTCCATCCCATCCCACCCTTTTTTATTAAACTCATGAGGAAATTTATAGTATCTCCATCCCACCCAACCTCTTTTTATTTAACTCATGAGGAAATTTATATCATCTCCATCCCACCCCACCCTTCTTTATTAAACTCATGAGGACATTTATATCATCTTTATACCACCCCACCCCTCTTTATTAAACTCATGAGGAAATTTATATCATCTACATCCCACCCCATCCCTCTTTATTAAGCTCATGAGGAAATTTATATCATCTCCATACCATCCCACCCCCTCTTTATTAAGCTCATGAGGAAATTTATATCATCTCCATCCCACCCCATCCCTCTTTATTAAACTCATGAGGAAATTTATATCATCTTTATACCACCCCACCCCTCTTTATTAAACTCATGAGGAAATTTATATCATCTCCATCCCACCCCATCCCTCTTTATTAAACTCATGAGGAAATTTATATCATCTCCATTCCACCCCACCCCTCTTTATTAAACTCATGAGGAAATTTATATCATCTCCATCCCACCCCATCCCTCTTTATCAAACTCATGAGGAAATTCATATCATCTCCATCCCATCCCATCCCTCTTTATTAAACTCATGAGGAAATTTATATCATCTCCATCCCACCCCACCCCTCTTTATTAAGCTCATGAGAAATTTATATCATCTACATCCCACCCCACCCCCCCTCTTTATTAAACTCATGAGGAAATCTATATCATCTCCATCCCACCCTACCCCTTTGTATTAAGCTCATAAGGAAATCTATATTATCTCCATCCCACCCCACCCCACCCCCTCTTTATTAAACAATTAAGTGCATGAATATAAAAACGCTTAGCAATAATGATTTGACAATATATAACACCACAAGCAAAGGGTGGGGTGGGAGGGGGCTGGGGTTTGATTTCGGCTGGTTCGTACAACCTCACCCTTTAAAAAAGTCAAGATTTTAGTTGAATAATGACACTTGAAGTCAAGATTTTAGTTGAATAATGACACTTGAAAAGATTTTAGTTAAATTATGACTATTAAAATGGAGATTTAAGTTAAATATTGGCACATTGAAGTGAAGATTTAAGTTGAAGGTTTGGTTTAGGTTTTATAGTGTTCCATGCCATGTTCAACAATATTTCAGTTATATCATGGCAGTCAGTTTTAATCTTGACTATTTAATTCAAGCTACTAGTAGAATTATGACTATTAAAGTTGAGATTTTGACCCTCGTCCGCAAGACCATATCACAAGTTTATGGAACCTTCTCACCCCTTGAAAAATCCAGTCTACGAGATTGAAGAAATTAATGCACTTAATGAATGAAATGTATGAAAGGATCTCACACAACGGCCATTATATAAGTAGTTTGTATACAAATCTATACCATTCTATATCAAAATAGATTCCATTTAATTCAATTAAAGACACCAGATACCCTCTCTGGAGAGTAACCCATGCAATTTAAGGAAGCAATTTTGATATTGTATGTTATATAACTGACACATTTACAAGATGTAAGAACCACTTTCGATGTAAATTTGTAATAAAGAAACGTCAATATTGTAAATTATTTCACATGTTATATTCACTTTGCGATCACAAGTGCGAGATCTTAATTCTTATGGCAAAATCGTACATATTATAATAACTGTTAGCAAATCTGAGAAAATTTCTTTCTACAAAATCGCACATATTATGATACCTGTTGGCAAATCTGAGAAAATTTCTTTCTACAAAATTGCAAAATTGTAATAATATGATACCTGTTGGCAAATCTGAGAAAATTTCTTTCCATAAAATCGTAAAATCGTACATAATAATAACTGTTGGCAATTCTGAAAAAATTTCTTTCCACAAAATCGTAAAATCGTACAAATAATAATAACTGTTGGCAAATCTGAGAAAACTTCTTTCTACAAAATCGCAAAATATTGTACATATTATAATAACTGTTGGCAAATCTGAGAAAATTTTCTTTCAATAAACTCATAAAATCGTACATAATAAATAACTGTTTGCAAATCTGAGGAAATCTTTCAACAAAATCATACATTATAATCACTGTTGGCAAATCTGAAAAAATTTCATTCTACAAAATCGCAAATACTGTAATAACTGTTGGCAAATCTGAGACAAATATACATGTTAAATGATTATTACCATTATTTCTAACGAATTTGTTTGTCATATTAATGATTGTTTACACATACAAGTGATGATAAGATGATACAAGATGCTGTAAACGTACACCCTATATCAGTAATAATATTAAGGTTATATGTCTACCTAGATTGAACATAAAGATTCATTACTCTTTGCTACTTTTATGAGAGAACAAATGTCCAATGGATATTGATCAAGCTATCATCAGAAATCATTCTGTCAATATAAATTGTGTGTCCACATTAAACAAAAAGTGTGTGTGTGTGTGGGGGGGATTTTTTTATTTGTTTTTTTTTAAGGGGGTGGGGAGTGGGGATATTTGGAGAGTACAAGAAGATGAAAAAAACAACCATCTATAGATAATGATCCAGCTATCATCAGAAATCATTTTGTCAAATATATGCTGTATGTCCACTTTGAAACCAAAAGGGGTGGGGGTGGGGTTGAAGTTTGCAAGGGTATCGAAAAACAACTATTGATACAGATCTAGCTATTATCAGTGTTTTATCAGTCAATGTATCTCTTCTTGTGTGATATCAATAATTTTGCAGATTATACAGTGATATATTACTTAAATATGTACAATGTAAAACTTAGCTACTAGTTTTCCATTCTAACTGCAAGATTAAAATTAGTGGCCAAACAAACCAAGATGAACAAGTACAGAGATCTCATTTTTAATTAGATTGTCCTGGCTGCAGTCTAAACTCCAACAAACACAAAATATAGGGGGTAATGGCAGTCTTGGCGATAACCCACTTGCCCGAAACCCGGGACAAGTCAAAGTGGATTGAGTCGGACAAAATGAAAATCAAGGCAAAGACTGTAATGGATTGATTGATTGATTGATTGATTGATTTTTGGTGTTTAATGTCACTTTCAACAATATTTCAGCTATATCATGGCGATTGAAAGGGTAGGATGAGATGTGATATACTATGAATTCATTTTTATTTATTGAATGCTAATTGTGGAGGTTTTCGTTTGTGTAATCAAAACACGAAATTCTGTGCACAACGAAAGGCATAAATAACAAGAGAACTTATTTTCAAGTATCAATACCATGGATGAACGAATATTTCAAGTTTCTGCCAAAACACGAAAATTGACACCAATGAAAAGAAACTATAGTATTTATAGATAAATACTGGCTTTATCTTCAGGGATATGGCTGTCAATAAATTCTTAATCTGTTAGATTTGTCTGCTGCCAAAACTGGTTTTACTTGATTGATTGATTGATTGGTGTTTAATGCCAACTTTAGCAATATTTCAGCTATATTGTGGCTTGAACAAATTTTATTATTAACTTAGACTGCTAAAACTGGAATTCAGATAAATCATCGAAAAGATATTTATAAGACCTTATGACAGAGTACAACAATTTGAAAGATGACATTAGTTAAATTGGAATGGACCTAAATACAAAATTAAAACATCAATCATATAAGGTGATGATTGAAGAAAGAACATCTATGTATCATTCAATACAATGCCGCTGTTTCAAAATAATTAATGCATATCAATTGATCAATTTCTTCTAAATCAGCCTCCATTAAAAAGACAAAACAGATGTAAAACTGTCCTATGACTCCATGCCGACTGCAAATATGCCATATTCTAGGTTAACTCACTCGGAAATAATTAATACAAATTTCTTTTCCACGTCTTTCGACTCCAACAAGTTGTAAAATATATACTGAATGAACAAGAATTTCATGCAATGTCTTTTAAAGCTTTCAAATGGAAAATACAACTAGAAAAAGGAAGTCGGAACATATCCAATAAACACATTAAATTAGTACAGAAACATATTATGTTGTCTACAAGCATGGAAATGTTATACCAATGATATATATTAAGCTTAAAGTCTGTTACTAAGGTGTACATTATATAATAGAAAGGTCACGTTACTAAACCATTAACCCATTTATTTTCTACAGATAAATCGGTTAAAGTTGTTTTTATGTGAGTGTGTATTTATTCCTTTTTTTGGTTGGTTGGTTGGTTTTATGGTGTTTAATGCCACCTTCAACAATATTTCAGCTATATTGTGGCAGTCAGTGTTTATTGGTGGAGGAAACCGGAGTACCTGGAGAAAACCACCGACTTGCAGCTGGTCACAGACTAACTTTATCACGTAATGTTGTATCGAATACACCTCGCCTAGGTGGGATTCAAATTTACAACTTTAGTGGTGATAGGAACTGATTGCATAGGTAGTTGTAAATCCAGCTACCATACGATCACGACACCCCCTTCAAAATAAAGCTATATATTATGTATACCAGAATATTGTCAATAAAGACCTAACAAGGATTGACTTAAGACTAATGGTCTGTTAGATTGCTAATGGTTTATAGAAGATTTAAACATATTAAAAACAAAAGCTAATGACACTGCTCTAATACCTTATTTACACAGAAATCAGATTTAAATTAGAATTAATCAATTCTGACTTTAAACAAGGTTTCAAAATGACAATTTATTTCTAAATAGAATCCATGCCACTTTAGAATAATAAATATAACATACTGCTACTATTCATTTAAGAAGAACTAGATGACTGACTGATTGATTGATTGATTGATTGATTGATTGATTGATTGATTGATTTCTGTTTAACAACAAGTGATGCACTATATAAATATTTCTATAACTCAAAATCTCATCAATACAGTAGTCCCTCTTATAAGGCAACCCCTTCTAAAAAGGAAAATGGCCTAATGACAAGGTGGCCTCTCTTAAGGCTCATGGTCCACACATTAAACTAAACAAATCCCTAGTTTTTATCATTTGAAGAATTTTCATTTTTTGCAGTTTACTCGTCAAAGTAGAGTTACTATGGATTAGGAAATGTAGATTTACGTAGGATTTAGTAGAATACAATTGTATATTAAATCTGAATTCCATTTTCAATCCCGTAATTTAAAGGTGTGAAATGGTTGTTATTTAGCTGAAGAACATATTATAATAGTCAGGCCTTTCACAATGAGGGGGTGGTTACCAGGTACTTTTACCTCCTAAAATCGTCTTTGGTACCTCCTGATTTTAAAGAGTGGTGTACAAGATATTCATGAAAATTGTTCAAATTTTAATAAAAAGTACCACCTGTAAATAGTGAAGTACTGGTAGACTTGAAAAATATTGAAAGCCTTGAATATTAATTATTCTGTTAAATAAATACTGTCTGTCATATGCTTTATATGTTCAAAACAAAAGGGAATGACCATTTTAACGTTTATGGGGCTGATTTTTTTTTTAAAATATTTTTGCCAAATTTTATTGGAAAAAATAAATTTGACATGAATGATGCAACAAATAAATACCGCCCCTCCCCCTACTAAAAGCTAAATGGTCACTCCCTAAGCATCCTTGGAAGATTCTATTTACATTAGTTTGAGAGAAAATATATTCGAATGAATCGGAATATAATTTGACTTACATACCGGTATACAGTTAAACTTGTATTAAGAGGTCACCTTTGGGGAAAAGAAAAAGTTACCTTACAAGACAGGTGACCTCTTTAAAGAAGTTCAATTCATATGAGATTTTCTATGACAGAACAAGAAAAAAGATGACCTTTTAATACAGGTTACTACTTAATAGTGGTGACTGCATGGGTAAATTTGACTGATGATTGATTTGATTTTTGGTGTTTAACGCCACTTTCAACAATATTTCAGCTAAATCATGGTGACCAGTTTTAGTGGTGGAGGAGTACCCAGAGAGAACCACCGACCATGGGCAAGCAACTGGTAAACTTTATCACTTGCGACTGCGAGTCGAGTGCACCCTTTTTTGTAATTTACAAAGCTGGGTGCGAACCCACGCCGTATTGGTGATAGGCTTGTATGAATTGTTAGATCCAGCGACCTAACTCATTGAGCTACCCGGGTCCCCAAATTTGACTGTACTACCTTAAATGGTAAATGTAAAAATCTTCAGCGATAATTGAATCTAGTGCTTATAAAAGGTTACTACGTGTTTAGTATCAAATTCACAGTTTCGTAAAAATTCTATTAATTGAACGTTTCAATATTAGAAGATATGTTAGCAACCATTTTATTTTCAAAATGATTGAATTGCCTGTTAAAAACAGAATGAAATTTCCTAAATGTATGCAAATGCAACAAAAACCAATGTTTTCACACCAAAACAATGTTGTATTAAAGACAAATTTAGACATGAAAATAAGAATTCTGTTAATTGAACGTTTCAATATTAGCAGATATGTTAGCAACTATTTTATTTTCAAAATGATTGAATTGCCTGTTAAAAAACAGAATGAAATTTCCTAAGTGTATGCAAATGCAACAAAAAACCAATGTTTTCACACACCAAATCAATGTTGTATTAAAGAAGAATTTAAACATAAAATCTTCAACCGTAATTAAATTTGCTTCATGTAGTGCTATAGGGTACTTAAAACACAGCAAGTAAAGGCAATCTTCAATTAAAATCTCATGTTAAATAAATATTTGCATTGAAATGAATTGTACTTCAAGATTAAACTATATTTGTCAATAATTTATAGGAGTGACAGTGTCCCTTGGTGGCCCTAAATTGCAGAGCAGTCAAATGTACATTTGTGCATCTACATATACAATAGTGCATTTCACGCACACAGCGAGGTGCATGTTACATTTTTTGTCATAAAGTTTATCAGTGGTCAGTGACATTCGGCAGGTCGGTGGTATCCTCCAGTTTTTCCTTAGAGAATGGCCATTTAACTTTTCTTCTTCCTT
>MJUT01049113.1:330225-346141 GCA_002080005.1 Gigantidas platifrons | reverse complement strand
GTACCTGGAGAGAACCACCGACCATGGGCAAGCAACTGGTAAACTTTATTACTTGCGGCTGCGAGTCAAGTGCACCCTTTTTTATAATTTACAAAGCCGGGTGCAAACCCACACTGTATTGGTGATAGGCTTGTATGAGTTGTTAGGTAATCCAACTACCTAACTCATTGAGCCACCCGGGCCCTCTCTTTTATAGATGATAATGGTGTCTGTTACAACAGACATTATCATCATCGCATCAAAACAAAAGTAGCTTGTTTTTGTCATGAGTTATCTTGGCATAATTTTAAAGTATGACAAGAAAACTAATTAATTTTACCCTTCAAAATCTGGGGGGCCATCGTGGCCGTAATCGTATGGTAGTTGGATTTACGACTACCTATGCAATCGATGCCTATCACCACTGATGTTGTGAGTTCGAATCGCAGTCTGGGCGAGGTGTCTAACATTGTGTGATAAAGTGTGTCAGTGACTTGCGGAAGGTCGGTGGTTTTCTTAAGGTACTCCACTTTCCTCCGCCACAATATAACTGAAATATTGTTGACAGCGGCATCGAACACCATAAAACTAAACCAACCCTTCAAAATCTGTTGATCAACAATTATATTGACCTGTATTAAATTTTTTTAATTTTTTTATTGTTTTTCAGGCTGTGGATGCTGTTTACTTTAATGGCGGTAACAAAGATGGGCAGTATATGGTAGCAGCCACAGCACGTAGACACAACAATATAGTCCAAACAATATTGTACTTAAGGGTATGCTTGATATTTGATCTCTTTATTAGAAGGTAGCTGGATGAACAATATAGTCCAAACAATATTGTACTTAAGGGTATGCTTAATATTTGATCCCTTTATTAAAAGGTTAAGCTGGATGTTATAGCCAAATAACTAACTAGATCTCTTTAAATTATACATGGAAACCATGAGCAAATATTGAATACAAATGGGTAAAAAGAGTTTGAAGATACCAAAGGGGAAATCAGAATCTGTATATCGAAGAAGAACAGACAACACAATGGCCAAAAGAAAAAAGACAAAAGGACAAACAATGATCTACAAAACATACATAAAATAGACTATGGGGGTATGGTGTTTAATGCCACTTTCAACAATATTTCAGTTATATTGTGTCGGTCAGTTTTATTGATGGAAGAAACCGGACCGGTATCCCAGAACCCACTTTACATATATTTATGAAGGTTAAAATGATATATTTGTCAATTTTATTCAAGTCAAGGACTGAAGATAAGAATGGTATACTTGAGAATTTTACTGTGATTTTTACTATTTTTTATATTGTCATATCTAAAATGACAGATAAAAAAGGTCAAAGGTAAAATACATTTAGGTTGAAAATATGTCAAACATCCACACAAGTGATTAAAAATTTCTAATTGCAGATTCCAGAAGTGGGTTTATTAGAGATACCATCTATGCCTGACACAAGGTTACAGGGGACAGATGAAAATATGTTTGCAGCTGGTGGCTTAAAGAGTCAAGTGATAGAACCCATGAAAAAATGGAGGATATCATACAATGGAAAAATGAGGTTATTTTTCTTTGTAAACGTAGGATTTGATTTCTAATGCAAAAACCTAAATGTTGAATTATTGAGGGTTAGAATGGATTAGGGTTAGGGTATTTAATACCACTTTCAACAATATTTCAGTTATATCATGGCGATCAGTTTTATTGATGGAGGAAACCGGAGTACTAGCAGAAAACCACCAACCTGTCACAAGTCACTGACAAACTTCATCAAATAATGTTGTATCGCGTAGACTTCGCCTGAGCAGGATTCAAACTCACAACCTCAATGGTGATAGTCAGTGATTGCACAGGTAGTTGTAAATCCATCTACCATACCATCACAGCCACAATGGCCCCTGGAAAAATTAGGTTATTTGTTTAAGCTGTTTATTTAAAAAAAAACACTCAGCCACGGCTAACTACATGTACGTAACAGGAGCAAAATGACATACATGTTGATAAAAATGAACTTATTTTTAAACGTAGGATTTGATTTCTCATACAAAAAAGTAAAAGTTGAATTATTGAGGAATAAATATATACCCGGTACCTTTATGAAAATGTAGATATCAAATTTAGTGTGCACAACTTGTTTCTGGAATAACCTTCATCAGGTACGCTCAAATCCGAAAGTTCGGAAAGCCAAATAATTTAAAAGTGTTTGAGAGCAATAAAATCAAAGGCCTAAACATGATGGCCAATATGGTCTAAGGTCACCAATGCACGAGGGAGGAAAACCTTATTATTTATTATAGTATATATTATTATAAAAACCCAACAAAATATTAAAATGAAAGGATTGTTATCACTTTGTCGTGTAGAATTAAATGTTAACTGATATATTCAGATTTGTAAAAGTTTGAGGTAAAATTTTGTAATTAGTTGATTTTTTTATATTTAATTGTTCTAAATTATTTGTTGATATTGTATTTTCATATAATATTAAGATTGTTTTCATTTTTAATTGTCTCATGTAACACATCTAGTGAATTATAATGTGTCTGATGGCTTATTTTAATAATTAAAAAAGAATCAAAATGATTAACCAAGGTAAAATCACAGCAGAAGTATATTTTCTCTTTTCTTGTGCAGAAAAAACTATACTTCCTGTGCCCTTGCTCAACACTGTTGTGATGAAACAGAATTTGTAAATATAAACTTTTGCATAAGTTAACTTTATGTGATACTATTCTGTATACCAACTGTAGTTATGCTAGTAGACCATTTGCACCACATTCCCGATTTGATTCTAAAATTAGATGCTTTTTGACATTTTTAAGAGAGTTATTTCCCTTGCGACGGGGAAAAAATTATACCTGTTCCATGCAAGAGCGATATAAAGTACAAAAAATATTTAGTAAAATTTTCTCATTATTTGCAGATATTTGAACCTTGTTAAAAATCAGAGGATAATTTTTTAGCTAATAGAAAATTCACACATTGTAACAACATTTAAATTTTGTACAGAGTATAGGAAAAATATATGTAATTTTTAATGGACTTTGGGGGCCTGTTGTGGTCGTAATCGTATGGTAGTTGGATTTGTAACTTCCTATGCAATCAGAAGCTATCACCACTAACGTTGTGAGTTCGAATCCCGCTCATGTGAGGTGTACTCGATACAACATTTTCTCCGGGTACTCCAGTTTCATCCACCAGTAAAACTGACTGCCACAATATAACTGAAACATTGTTGACAATGGCATTATACACCATAACCCTAACCCTCAATGGACTTTGCACGAAAGTAGAGATTTTTGTCCACATTAAAGTCAAGTAACTCCTATAAAAACATGAAAAGAGGTAAAATATTAGAACCAAGTCAGAAATGTGTAAATTGTTTGTTTAAGAAAAACATCTCTATTTTCAGAAACAGAAGAACAGATAAACTAGTAGATGTAACCTTTGACCTTATTTGGATAGCATTTACAAAATATTTTGACTTTGATACTGACCTTCACCCTAATGTCATGGCTGATGCTATAGCCAGAGAGAAATGGTCAAGAGATTATTTTGATGTTTTAAAAAGGTATGGTTAATGCAAATATTAGAACACAATGAATGTCATTAGTGAAGCGGAACCGTCATGGTCGTGATCTTGGATTTACTTCTACCTATGCAACCAATGCCTATCACCACTAACATTGTGAGTGCGAACCCCGCTCAGAGGCGAGTTGTACTCGATACAACATTATGTGATAAAGTTTGTCAGTGACTTGCGGCAGGTCTGTGGTTTTCTCCGGGTACTCCGGTTTCCTCCACAATAAAACTGACCTCCATGATATAGCTGAAATATTGTTGAAAGTGGTGTTAAACACCAAAAACCTAAACCAAAGGGTTAATAAGAATTCGTAAATCGAAGGACAGATAACACATGGCCAAAAAGACAAACAATGATCTACAAAACATTCCACAAAAAACTAAAATCGAGTAATAATTGTATACTGGTACGTAAATTCTTATTTATTGGACATTGTAGAAAGAAATGACACTCATCATCATCAATGTTAAAAACAATAATGAACTGTTAACTAGGTGAGCGATTACATGCTTCATGTAAGTAGTCTTTGTGAGGGATTAAGATAGATCCATTAAATTTGGTAGATTAAGAAAAAGTTACAGAGCTATGTTTGTTAAGTGCATCACAGGGGCCATCATGGTCGTGATCGTATAGTAGTTGGATTTACAACTACTTGTGCAATCAGTGCCTATCATCAGTTAAGTTGTGAGTTTGAGCCCTGGTCATGGTGAGGTGTACTCAATACAACATTATGTGATAAAGTTTGTTAGTGTCTCCGGTTTCCTCCACCAATAGAACTGATCACCACGATGTAACTGAAATATTGTTGAAAGTGGCATTAAACACCATAAGCCAACCAAACCAACCTAAGTACATCACAATTTTTGATTGATTTATTTTTTTAACTACTTAACTGTAATAAGATCTTACACCTTGTTAAATTGTAGTGTACATCAGACACATTACGAACAGTTTGGTGAAATTTCTGGTACAGTTAAAATATCGGGAGAAGAAGATAAATTCATAAGAATATATGGCGCCCGTGATCATTCCTATGGTAAGTGTACTTTGAAATGTTTTTTGAGGGGGTTAGAGTTATGGTGTTTAATGCCACTTTCAACAATATGTCAGTTATATCGTGGAGGTCAGTTTTATTGGTGGAGGAACCGGAGTACCCGGAGAAAACCACAGACCTGCCGCAAGTCACTGACAAACTTTGTTTTTGACATTTACAATTAAGTGAAGAAGAGAAGCTTATAACAGCAGAAGAAGTTTGAGGTTTTATTTTATTTGTGAAGTATTTAATTAATTCGTGGAATTTGTTGAGTGGCTTTGTTAAAGGATTATATTCTTCACTGGATTAGATTCTGTTTTATTCAGAACAACAAGTGCAATCAGTGCCTATCACCACTAACGTTGTGAGTTCAAATCCTGCTCAGGCGAGGTGTGCTTGATACAACATTATGTGATAAAGTTTGTCAGTGACTTGCGACAGGTCGGTGGTTTTCTCTGGGTTCTCCGCTTTCCTGCACCTATAAAACTGACTGCCACAATATAACAGAAATATTATTGAAAGTGGCGTTAAATACTATTACAGTATTCAATCTAGAGTGCACCATTGCACCATTCCCATGATTGAAATGGTCAGCTGGGCCAAAATCGGGCACATTGCTTTTTTACCTTTTGAGATCGTCCCGGTAATAAATTCCGGAAATCAGTCCCGAAATACGTCCAGTTTTTACAAAGTCTTTATCTGTGTCAATAGAGAGCTTTACATGTATGTAAAGTCGTTTTCAAGTGTCCAAGTCACGTTGAAAATTTGTTTGTCAAGGTAAATTTAAGCATGATGCGTTACAGATCAAAGTCATGAAGCGTATATCTTCATATTTTGCTCCCACGGGGGAGAAAAGAGCGAAACCCACTGCCACTGATGTAAACCTAAACAAAGCAATCACTTCAAATTTAGAAAATCCTTCAGAAAATGGAATTGAAGGTCAGAAAAAGAATGAGTTGTCGGGGTCGACGGGTGTACCAGCTCCACGCAAGTTTCAACAGCAGTGGTTAACTGATACAAAATACAAGGAGTGGCTGCAGTACGATGCTAACAAACAATATATGACCTGTTCTTTTTGTATTAAAACTAATAAAAAAAATCCCTTTACGACCAGTTGCACGAATTTTAGAACATCTACCCTAACAAGACACATGTCCTCGTCTGACCATGTCAATGCCATGATAGACAGTGTTGAACAGTTAAATTAGATATGGTTATAGCCCAATTGCACAAGATGTATTAACATCACTTGGTAATATTCCGTTGTCTTTTGACATGTAGACCCCTAACTTCCAGATTTGGCCCCCTGTCAAATGTTGCCTGGGCCAACATGACCCCCTGTGACCAATTTCTAGATTAAACACTGCTATTAACCTAACCATAAATACCTGAATTAAATCTATATTTTGTTTATATTTTAAGGTAATATTCGTGACTGGACATACTTCCATAGATATGCCCTACAGTATTGTACACTATCAGATAAAACAGCTATATGTGTAGGAACTATATGTATGCCTATGACTATGTCCAGGTAATCTATTCTATAGTATTGTATACTACGAAATCAAACATATTCATTGGTTGACCACATCAAGGTCAAATACAGGTCATGTCATACAAAACATTTTCATTGGTTAACCATGTCAAGGTCAAATACAGGTCATGTCATACAAAACATTTTCATTGGTTGACCACGTCAAGGTCATAATACAGGTCATGCCATACAAAACATTTTCATTGGTTCATACCTGTTAACCTCAGAGATTGTGTATGTGGGAGATCTCCCACATTCCAACTATTTAATGTGGGAGATTTTGCGTGACGAACTTTTTCACACTAAAATTTTTAGATTAAAGCAAACAAAATTTACTGTACAACTTTTATTGTTGTTGCTGAGAAACATTACTTCAAACCACTTTGGTAGGACAATACAGCTTGTTTTGCTGATCTTAGAACAGAGTCACTTGGTTCGTACTCATAACACAACAAGTTTTGATTTTGCTTTGCACATAATAAAGAACAAAGTGTGTCATTGTTCAACTCAGATCTCGTATCTGTCTGGATTTTTTTTAACATAGAAAAAATTCTCTCTGGGTCTGCATTTTTAAGATTGGTTCATTTCCTTGTTGAAGCAACTGCTTTTTTGTGTGAATCTCCATCAGCATGTCTTTTAATATCATATACACCACCATGGCTGACACTAAAATTTGTAGAACAAAGTTTGCAAAATGCCATATCATTCCCTAAAGATCTTCAAAGTAGGCTGCACCCAATCGTATAATTTTGTCCAGTCCTCCAAGAATTGGCAATAATGTTTCTTCTTCTTTGAAGAAGGGGTGCTAGGTCCTGAATTCCAACGTCTCCTTGATTGTGACATAGTTGAACTGTATTTTTTTTTAAAGCTTTTTTCGTATTTAGCAAGTAATTGAACGATACTCGCCTTCAAATTTTCTTTTTCCACAACTTTGATTCGTGTAGTTATCCATTCGATATTGCAAACAACTTACATTGTCGGCGTTTCTAGTAAAAACCGAGAGAATTCCGAGTAACAATCGGCTGATTCACGCAAACGTTTTAATGACCCAGCTGATAAAAACAACAAAAATGCGGTCCAACTTTTCGATTTTAATCAAATTTATGGTAGCGGGAGATAATGTGGGAGAAGTATTTTAAAGCGGGAGTTTTTAGTCTCCCGCGCGGGAGGCACATTCTTTGCGGGAGGCCGAGCTCAAAAGCGGGACTCTCCCGCAAAATGCGGGAGGGTTAACAGGTATGTTGGTTGAGCATGTCAAGGTCATTATACAGGTCATGTCATGCAAAACATTTTCATTGGTTGACCACATCAATGTCAAATACAGGTCATGTAATGCAACAGATTTTCATTGGTTGACCACGTCAATGTCAAATACAGGTCATGTCATGCAAAACATTTTCATTGGTTGACCACATCAAGGTCAATAACAGGTCATGTCATACAGATGTCTTATTTACATCTTTGTAGGGATTATTCGATTGCCATATTTTGGTCCTTGTAAAATTCATGTATTGTTGTATGAAATATCACTTTTTAATTGTGATTTCAATTCAAATTTTCTTTTTCAGTGAATCTACAAAGATATGGTTGCAAATACATTTGAATTATAAATATTAGATTTATGTAAATCAGTCCCAACTTAAATTTTTTTTTTATTTATGTACAACATTTGTGGAGCAGGAACTGCCTACCCTTCCGGAGTACATGCGTTCACCCCCGATTTTAAGTATGGTTCATGTTGCTCAATCTTTTGTTTTCTGTGTGATGGTTTGTAGATCATTAATTGTCCTTTCGTCTTTTTTCTTTTGGCCATTGTCTTGTCTGTCCTTCTTTCGTCTTTTGGCCTTTGTCTTGTCTGTCCTTCTTTCATCTTTTGGCCTTTGTCTTGTCTGTCCTTCTTTCGTCTTTTGGCCATTGTCTTGTCTGTCCTTCTTTCGTCTTTTGGCCTTTGTATTGTCTGTCCTTCTTTTGTCTTTTGGCCTTTGTCTTGTCTGTCCTTCTTTCGTCTTTTGGCCATTGTATTGTCTGTCCTTCTTTCGTCTTTTGGCCTTTGTCTTGTCTGTCCTTCTTTCGTCTTTTGGTCTTTGTCTTGTCTGTCCTTCTCTCATCTTTTGACCTCTGTCTTGTCTGCCCTTCTTTCATCTTTTGGCATTTGTCTTGTCTGCCCTTCTGTCGTCTTTTGGCCTTTGTCTTGTCAAACCTTCTTCGATTGATGGCTTCTGATTACCCTTTTGGTATCTTCAAATTTTCTTGAAATTTAACAATAGAATACAATAAGTAGAATGAACTCTGTCAGTCTTTCCATTGTTCCTCTTTTTCAGACTATTAGTTGGTTATGTGTTGCATCCTGATGGCCGAATGGACTCTGTATCCTGGTCGGATTTTGAATTTTATGAACACGGAGAAGATGGCAAACCACCTAAAGAACTGGTACTTAATTTTATTGCTGGTAAGTTCTACCAATATACCTATTTTAAAGGGGCCGTCATGATTGTGATCGTATGGTAATTGGACTAACTATGCAATCAGTGCCCATCTCCACTAGAGTTGTGAGTTCGAATCCCGTACAGCGAGGTGTACTCGATCAACATTATGTAATAAAGTTTGTCAGTTACTTGCGACAGGTCAGTGGTTTTCTCAGGGTACTCCGGTTTCCTCCACCAATAAAACTGACCACAACGATACAACTGAAATATTATTGAAAGTGGCGTTAAACACCATAAACCAAACTAAACCTATTTTATTATTAAACTTTAAATTATTGAAGACATTGTTAATATAACGAAATTGTTTGGGATCGAAACATTATTGTTCATGAATAATGATATAGAGTATGAGTGAGTGATTATTGTTTAACGCCAAATAAGTGATTTTTCAGCTATATTATGGCAAGAACGCATTACATTTGATAAGATGATCAGGGGTTAAAAATCCACTAGCCCGACAGCTGGGGCTAGTAATTTCCACATTTGGGCTAGCTGAAATAATCAGCTGTATGCCCGATGGGCTAGTAAAAAATATATATCGAATATGGACAAACTTATCAATATTCGCGTATCTACTTATATTCATATACATGTTGTTTAATCAGCAACAATGTTTTATTTATTCAACTGCTAGCTTTTTGTCGAAATTGAGAGCAAAGAAGGTAGAAAAACTGCGTAACTCGTCATAAAACAGCTTCAACAAATGACCGCTTACCGGAAATTTCGAAAATGAAATATTGGATTCCGGAACAGGGAACGACTATTTCCGGTTTTGCTGATAGTAAAAAAAAAAAATTAATCTGACCGACCCTAGATTTTTTTGACATGTGACCGTAAACACACATATTTTTGGCCTTACAGTGACCTGAACTGTGGAAAATAAGTGAAAATAAAATGCAATACCAGATCTGAAAAGAAAGATAGTTAAACTATTATACATGTCGTACAAGGGTTCAAATCTGCAAGTCAGATTCATGTAATCACAGTATTGACCAATATTTGGGAGTATGCTAGCCCTGGGCTAGTGAGGTGGTCCAAGATTTTTTAACCCCTGGATGATGTCTGCATTGTACTAGACAAACACACTTAGTTGAATTTTTTTATTTAGTGCTAGATAAATGAAACAACAGTTGGCAGGTAGACATGTCGCTCTACTCAGACACAATATCCTGATTGTGAGCCAAACCAGTCTTGGCTCTTTCTCCATATTGTTGTGTGCTTAGCGGAAAGGCAGAAAATACCAATTTTATAGTCCTTGGTTTTACTCTACCTGGGCTAAAACTGATCTACCACACTTGAGGCGAGCATACTAACCATTACAGTAACTACGGATGTGGTTCTATAAATATATAGGATATCAAGATTATTTTTAGGTGTAAATGTCAACGTCATTGTATACTGTTGATGTTTTAGCACCTTTTGTTAGATCACTTGAACTATAGGTATGAGATTAATACCAGATTAAACCTCTTTTTCAAGGGGCCACCGTGATAGTATGGTAGTGTGGTTTATTACTACCTGTACCTATGCAATCAGTGCCTATCACCACTAACGTTGTAAGTTCGAATCACGCTCAGGTGAGGTTTACTCAATACAAAATTTTGTAATAAAGTTTGTCAGTAACTTGTGGCAAGTAAGTGGTTTTCTCCGTGTACTCTGGTTTCCTCCACCAATAAAACTGACCGCCATGATATAGCTGAAATATTGTTGAAAGTGGCGTTAAACACCATAAACGTGTAGGTGTAAATGTAACTTGTCATTGTATATTGTTGTTTTTAACGCCTTTTGTTAGATCACTTTAACTATAGGTATGATATTAATACCAGTTAATCCTCTTTTTCAGGTGATATAAAATACAAGATGAGCATCAGTGTTGTAGAAGCCCCAATATTTTATATTGGTGAAGGTAGAGATGCTAAAATCCATGAAAGATTTTGTAAATATGAAGTCAATGGATTGGAAGGATGGGGCATTAGTGAGTGGGATTACAGGTAAATATGAAGTCAATGGATTGGAAGGATGGAATTACAGGTAAATATGAAGTCAATGGATTGGAAGGATGGGGCATTAGTGAGTGGGATTACAGGTAAATATGAAGTCAATGGATTGAAAGGATGGAATTACTGGTAAATATGAAGTCAATGGATTGGAAGGATGTGGCATTAGTGAGTGGGATTACAGGTAAATATGAAGTCAATGGATTGGAAGGATGGGGCATTAGTGAGTGGGATTACAGGTAAATATGAAGTCAATGGATTGGAAGGATGGAGCATTAATGAGTGGGATTACAGGTAAATATGAAGTCAATGGATTGGAAGGATGGGGTATTAATGAGTGGGATTACAGGTAAATATGAAGTCAATGGATTGGAAGGATGTGGCATTAGTGAGTGGGATTACAGGTAAATATGAAGTCAGTGGATTGGAAAGATGGAATTACAGGTAAATATGAAGTCAATTGATTGTAAGGATGGGGCATTAGTGAGTGGCATTACAGGTAAAAAATATTAAACATTTACAGCAGAAATTAGAATAATGACAGAAAGGGGCAATGTAATTGAATTTAGACCTTTAAAAACAAATTTGGAGGTACACTTAGTTATAAACAATACATGTGTTTCACTTACCCTACCCACCCTCATTTTTAGTGCCTACCCTGAAGTTTTTATTACCATTTTTGGGCAAACACTGAAAGTCATATTCTAGTCCTGTATTAACTAGGTAAAGATGGGGGGGGGGGAATAAAAGATTTACCTACCTACCTACCTACCTTATTTTTTTCAAGAATGTAAACAGAAACACAGGTATTTTTTTCTTGAACTAATATCTACTTTGTAACAATATCTCATAATGGCAGCAATGTTTGGGGTTATATTCTCAACTGACCATACAACAACGAGCTTGCCAAATTATGAGGTGTGCACACTGAAATTGCTGTTGTAAGATTGGTCAATATATTTGACTATCTTGCATATGATTGGACAGTAAAAGATGAATGACAGGTTACATGACATGATACATACAGGATGCTGTAAGATGTTAGTGTATCATCCAAAATATAAAATAAAATAAAAACGAATACAAATGTAATAAAAGCTTCGGAAATTGCCTAGACTAACCACATCCCTTGTTGAAAGCATCATATTTACATTGGCCAAAAGGGGCCATCATGGTCGTGATCGTATGGTAGTTGGATTTACAACTACCTGTGCAATCAATGCCTATCACCACTAAAGTTGTGAATTTCAACCCTGTTCATGGTGAGGTGTACTCAATACAACATTATGTGATATAGTTTATCAGTGACTTGTGACAGGTCAGTGGTCTTCTCCTGATTCTCCAGTTTCCTCCACCAATAAAACAAACTGACCACTAACTGAAATATTGTTGAAAGTGGCATTAAACACCATAAACCAAACCAAAATATGTTATAAGGCACATATATGTAATAGGAAGAACAGAGGTACAATATTATGATTGACAGCAAGTCTGCCATTAATTGAAACAAAATATGTGACGATCAACCACTACAACATACACAGTAAAACTATTTTTTCAGCCAATCAAATGTCAGGATATATTTTAAAAGATGATACTTATTTTTTTCAACCAATCAAAAGTTAGAATATATTTTTATTTTTTACAGGAACAAGAATAGTTGATATTTGTGTGTTGTAAATAATATCTCCAAGTGCTAAAAAACAACTTTTCTGTGATAGCGGTAATTGGTTAGTAATGTGCTATATTTGTAATTTTATACATTGCATGAAATCAGTTGCATTTTTCCTAGAATTTTGTCATTTGATATTTATTTTTAGATTTCGTCTTTACTAGCAATTATCATGTGGATGGAAATTCAAATAATAATTTTCTTGTAATCTTCATCTTTATGCATTTTTAAAAATATAGAGCTACAACATATTTCTAAAAGAAATGGTTAGAGCACCTGTTTTGTATACCTAATTACCTATAGAAACTTGTCACAAAGTGATATTTTGAAATAAAGACAAAATAAGATTTTGTTATATGTTGTTTTCAATGCTTTAATAGTTTTCATGTTTATGGGGACTATTGTTTAGCCAAATGAGAAATTGTTCAGCTATATCATGGCGAGAACAATTTACCTTGCAATGATATGATAATGATGTCAGCTTTCTACTAGACCAACATGCCTAGTTGGGTATTTTTATAGTACTAGCTCACTGAAACTGCATTCTATAGGTAGACATGTCTCTTCACTCGGACACATTATCCTGATTGCAAGCCAACTATTCTGTGCTTTTGCTCCTTAATGTAGTATACTTATTGTAAAAATAGCAAATACCCTATTCTTTAATTTGACCTGACCAGGACTTGAACCCACAATATATCATACTATAGGAGAGCATGCTAACCATAACACCAACGAAAAACCTTACATGAAAATGTAAGTTATTCTTTATCACAGCAGACTATGTTTATCCATTTTATTTGTCATTCTTACATGACGTCTTTCCTTGGCTACATAAATAACGCAGAGATAAAACTCCTGATATATTTTAATTTGCACATACATATTATCTGACTAATTAATTAAGGACATTATTCCTATGTGATTTCATTTAATTATACAGGGCCATGGTGCATACAAACATTAAAATATTCACTTTGTATCCTGACACAAGCCTCAAAATGGCAATGGGGCCCAGGTGGCTCAGTGAGTTAGGTCGTTGGATCTAACAGCTCATACAAGCCTATCACCAATACAGCTTTTTAAATTACAAAAAAGGGTGCACTCGACTCACAGTCGCAAGTGATAAAGTTTACCAGTTGCTTGCCCATGGTCGGTGGTTCTGTCCGTGTACTCCGGCTTTCCTCCACCACTAAAAGTGGTCGCCATGATATAGCTGAAATATTGCTGAAAGTGGCATTAAACACCAAAATTCAAATTCAAAATGGCAACGACCCAACACCAATGTAAGGATGGTTGTTGACTACCGTATGCATATACAGTTAAACCTGCCTTAAAGGACACCTCTATATACCAAATCAGTCTATAATGGGTGGCTTCATTTCTCCTATTAATGCATAGTTTTATAATTGTAACCTGTATTTCTCATTAAGTGCACATTACCAGGTTGACTTAAATGACCTTAATACGGGGCTGTCGTGATCATATGGTAGTTGGATTTACAACTATTTATGCAATCAGTGCCTATAACCAGTAACGTTGTAGTTCGAATCCCGCTCAGACGAGGCGTACTCAATACAACATTATGTGATAGAGTTTTTCAGTGACTTGCGGCAGGTTGGTGGTTTTCTCCGGGTACTCTGGTTTCCTCCACCAATAGAACTGACCGTCATGATATAACTGAAATATTGTTGAAAGTTGCATTGAATACCTTAAACCTTATCTAACCCTTAATATATATGTTTGACTAAAGTATTCAAAGCACATGTATTCTAAAGGCCTGGGTGGCTCAATGAGTTAGGTAGTTGGATTATCTAACAACTCATACAAGCCTATCTCCAATACGGCGTGGTTTTGCGCCCGGCTTTTTAAATTACATAACAGAGTGGACTCAATCGCAGCCGCAAGTGATAAGTTTACCAGGTGCTTGCCCATGGTCGCTGGTTTTCTCCGGGTACTCCGGCTTCTTCCACCACAAAAACTGGTCGCCATGATATAGCTGAAATATTGCTGAAAGTGGCATTAAACACAATAAATATGTATTCTATTTCAGAATCAACGTCAACAGTCATTTTAATATTAATACATAATAACTAGTTTTGAAAAAGCTTTATTTCATATCTGCTATATCAACAACTAAATGTTACAAATAAAATCAAGTTCTCATAGTAATGAGAAAGAGTTCACATACAGTCAAACCCTGTATTTAGAGGTCACCTCTAGGACAAAGAAAAAAAATGGTCTTTTAAGAGAGGTTCAATTCATATGAAATTTTCTATGACCGGAGAAAAAAAAAGCAGTCTTTGTCTTAATATTTTTCTAACCCGAAAGCCAAATTTATAATTTTTTTTATTTATTCAAACAAATTCTTTCATAATTTCATTAGTCTGAATTCAGTTTTACTTGTCCAGGGTTGGGCAAATGGGTTAGCGCTAAGACTGAAAGGTGACCTTTTCATGCAGGTGACTGCTTAATAAAGGTGACAGCAAATTCAGGTTTAACTGTAATATCAATAGAAACTGATGATCAATATTGTTTGATCCATAGTTAATTTATTTCTTTTTTGGTTAATTAATTCTTGTATCCATCTTTTTTATTCTAGTGTTTGATATGTTAATCCAAACAAATAACAACAATATAAACCAGAGGCTCATATGAGGTTGTATCACTCACCTGGTTAAACATTCAATTTGTATTTTATTAAGTCTAGTTTTTTAAGAAAAAAAAATGTTTTATTCATTTTCACAAAGGGTTCTATTTAAAAATATATCCACCTTTGGTAGCCATCTTGGATTTCGCATCAACACAAGCAACACATATTTTGTAGAGGACTGTACAAGAAACATTCCAGCCAAGTTTGATTTCAAATGATTTAGTAGTTTCAGTGAAGAATAGTTTTAAAATATATGGTCCTGTGTTTAACTTTTTCCTGCAGTGGTGGTGTTTTGGATTTCTGATTGATACCAAAAACGAAAACATTGTAATGAATGGACCATCGAATGATCAATACTGAACAGTTTTGGTTCAATCAAAAGTTAATTTAAAAAAAAATGTTCTGTGGTGGTGGCCATCTTGGATTTCCTATAAACACAAAAACAAACATTCTAAGAAATAGACATAGTTTGATTTCAAATTGCTCTGAGAAGAATAATTAAAAAAAATGTTAAACATTGAAAGAATACAATAATTTCTCCTAGACTTATTCTCCTTTAACACTTGGGAGTTACTGTTCAATAATTTCTCCTAGAGTTATTCCCCTTTAACTCTTGGGAATTTCTCCTGGAGTAATTCCCCTTTAACTCTTGGGAGTTACTGTTCAATAATTTCTGGAGTTATTCCCCTTTAACTCTTGGAGTTGCTGTTCAATAGTTTCTCCTGGAGTTATTCCCCTTTAACTCATGGAGTTGTTGTTCAATAATTTCTCCTTCAGTTATTCCCCTTTAACTCATGGAGTTGCTGTTCAATGCTCGCTGGTCACCATATTGGTTTATGCATCTTCACCAAATCTTCATCAGAAGCTCTTATGGCCCCAAGCAGACATGTTTCTTTGTTACTTTAACACATGGTCAGGGCCTTGTAAGAAACATTTCAACTATGTATGATTTCAATATCTTCC
>MJUT01049113.1:301964-326551 GCA_002080005.1 Gigantidas platifrons | reverse complement strand
CTTACTTTTTGAAGCAAACATTTTAATTAAAACCTGATGACATACTTTTAACAGAGCCCCTTACTACTCAAAATGACTTGTTTGCAGAAATATTATTAAATAAAACTGACTTTTGTAGCAGAAATGTTTGTGATATTCAGTCGACCCAAATCAAATACAATCAATTCTGCCCATATGGCCACCTCTATTTAGCAGTCCTGTCATATACAATTTCATATGAATTGAACCTCTTACAAGAGGCCACCAGTCTAATAAGACCACTTGTTCTTTGTCCCAAATGTGACCTCTTAATACAGGTTTGATTGTATTTACTCTGAGCTGTATAGGGTAACAAATTATTTGGGTTTGAGAAAACTAGGTTAAACTGTATTATTTTTGAAATTTTATGTGATTTTCAAAGGACAATATCATGACATAATTGGAAAATAGAACATTTATACATTTCTGACTTAATTTTAAAATTATAATTATTTAATCATTTTTAAAGGAGTTATTTCCCTTTTTTAAAGAAAATAACATATATTTATCTCATAATCGATACATAAAATTTGGATGTTGTAACAATTTATGAATTTTGTATTTGCTATAAAATTATCCTCTGATTTTGTACAAGATTCAAATATCTATAACCACGGCCAAATGTACTCTTCATTGTGGCCTGGCTATAACAATTGTTTTCGTGGGGGAAATAGCTTTATTCAGGAACACATTCCTTGATATGGCATCACTGTCAATCACCCATAAAGATACTAAGTTCTCACCAATATATAGTTTATTACATAACGAATTTATATACAAGATCACATTTCCTAAACACAAAGTTTCCAATAAATTTAGTATATGGTTTTAGTTTGACATCCAAAGTATGACTCTCCTTTTTACAACATTTTATCCAAGCTATTAATACCCATTTTTCTATTACTCAATAATACATAATATAAGACAAGACAATACATGTAAAATGTTTTTGTATCCTCTAATTCCCATTAACACTTCTTATAATCTTTACACCTTCTTTAATCCTGTGTGACATTGATCCTCAGACAATTAGATAAATAAATAACCACTTAATATTTTCTTTGATCAATTAAACAATTTCCCATCTATTATTAAATTATATGTCTAATATGTTAAAATATATATACAATGTAGAATAAACTATTTTTAATAATATACATTTGTATTCTGAAACATCCCAAATGTATGGGTTATATATCTACAAATTATCAGCAAATTTTAATCAAATACTTTGACTTTTACAAGGTACTATTCTACCTGTCATAAGGAAAATATTTCCTATAAGAAAAGATATAAAAATTATCATTTTAGAATCCAATCAAGAATGTGCAAAAGGTATATTATAATTCAAGTCGAGTAACTATGGAAACAGATATGCATGATATCAAATGAAAGTATTAGGAATATACAATTAAATCATTGGGGGTATTCCATTGTAGCAAAATGGGTATTTCTTTAAAGCATTAAGAGCATTTCATTAAAGCATAATGGGGGTTAGGGTTATATATTGGTGGAGGAAACCGGAGTATCCAGAGAAAACCACCATACTGTCACAAGTCACTGACAAACTTTATCACATAATGTTGTATTGAGTACACCTACATGTAGCCTGAGCGGGATTTGAACTCGCAATGTTAGAAGCATGATCAGTATTTCATTAAAGCATTCAGAGTATTTATTAAAGCATAATGGGTATTTCTTTAACTCAATTAATGGGCCACCATTCATGACATAAAAATTAAAATATACATTATTATATTTTATGTAAATTTGCATGACAATCTTGCATTTTCATTGGTTTACAAAGAAGGTAACATTTTAGTCTGTCAACATTTGGGAGTGGGTGACAATTTTTTGTCTGTCACCCTCTTGTGAACGTCAACTGGTTATTGAATCATTTGTGCGTTTGACGAAGTATGAAAAAGAAGTTGTTATCTTAAGCTGGTTATGAAATAGATTGTTGTTAAAAATTACCTGACGACATAAGACATTTTATCAGGTATTTTTACTGTCTATTTTTATTATGACACACCAACTGAGTTTACAGAATCAAAATATAATTAAACAAATATTTCAGAAGGGTAACCGATTATTTTGCAATGACAAAATGACATAAGGGAACATTCAATATAATAAAATAAATAACATATATTTGAAAGGTGACAGAGATATTGTAACGTCTCAGTTGACAATGCTTTCTCAGGGCTACAATATACTCCGTCACCCTCTCACATATATGTTATTATATATTATCACTAGTATCACAGCTTGTCCTATCATACTGACAGCCACGACATAACTGAAATATTGTTGAAAGCAGCTTTAAATACCATAAACCAACCAACCATACTTGCTTTGATACTAGCAATAATGTCAATACTGACCTCCATAACTGCCGTTATTCTATATGTGTTCCATTGATTGATTGATTGATTGGTATTTAATGTCAACTTTAGCAATATTGCAGCATGCATGTGTTCCATCTTAACATGAAGTTCATCTTTCTGTTTAAACTAAAGCTAACATCCTAGCAGCCACTAGGGCCCAACAGTGACCCAACTCTAACATATACGATGTCCATTTATATTCCTGCTCTTTCTGCTGATAAAATGTCATCATGTTTGACCACTGAGAAGTCCCTTTGTTCTTTGTCCCAGATATTAAACTGAAGATGATTGGATTATCCATCTCGTTTGGAAGCCATTTCGTAAGTTGTTCTTGCCACGACTGGTCGAGCACATGTTGAGATACCCAATTAGGTGATATTTGTTGGATGATAAACAGTAATGTTAATGATGTAGCAAGTAGTACAATTATTTCTTCTTGAACTTTCAAAGCTGAAAACAAACAATTATTATTATTATACAATATTTATATAGCGCATTATATAACAATTACTCTAAGCACTTCACATTATAAAATCATAAAAAATATACAAGACACCAATTGATATGAAGTAAGAGTTAAAACAAAAACAGAAAATATATATATATATATATATAAGCAGGCACAGATATACAAGACAGTATAAAAAAAATCATAAAATCAAGTGGTCATGTATATGTGTGTTAGGGTAGTGAGTGGTCATGTATATGTGTGTTAGGGTAGTGAGTGGTCATGTATATGTGTGTTAGGGTAGTGAGTGGTCATATATATGTCTGTTAGGGTAGTGAGTGGTCATGTATATGTGTGTTAGGGTAGTAAGTGGTCATGTATATGTGTGTTAGGGTAGTGATCTTGAGTGGTCATGTATATGTGTGTTAAGGTAGTGAGTGGTCATGTATATGTGTGTTAGGGTAGTGAGTGGTCATGTACATGTGTGTTAGGGTAGTGAGTGGTCATGTATATGTGTGTTAGGGTAGTGAGTGGTCATGTATATGTGTGTTAGGGTAGTGAGTGGTCATGTATATGTGTGTTATGGTAGTGAGTGGTCATGTATATGTGTGTTATGGTAGTGAGTGGTCATGTATATGTGTGTTATGGTTATCTGTTTTCCCTTCAGATGCTTCTAAGATTTCCAGTTGGATTTGGAACTGCTCTGATGGCATAGTATTTTTTGTTTTTCAATTTTTTTTTATTCTCTTGGCCATGTTTATTAGAAAGTGTTTTAAATTCAACAGACCATATACTAGTATGCACATTTCTGCCTTTGATTCTAAAATTATATGTTTTACAACAATTATTTCCATTTAAAGCAGTCACATTTCTTGCAAAGTTCAATGAAAATAACATATATTTTTTCCCATAATCCTAAAATTATCCACTGATTTAAAAAAAAAAAGTTCAAATATCTACAAATTATGAGAAAATTATACTCTAATTTGTTGTTCTTTACATTGCTCTTGCTAGACTGTAACTCGAATAATATTGCAACCTCTATCAGCACTATCGCTAGATGAGGGCTTGAACACGCCCAATGGAAAAACTCAGTCAGCTGCTGTCTGGTTCAGACAACCAATCAAATGTCAGATATTAGTGCATATGTGCATTAGTGACTTCCTTTCCTTCCATTTGTAATATTGACAAAACAAACATGGAGAATGATTGTGCATGTGCAAATTTAGAAGACAAATACACCTTTAAATTCAAAGAAAAACAAAAATTGGCAGTAGAATCTATATCTGATCGCTCCATTGGACATTATTTACAAACACTTGCTTAGCTCCTCCTATTTTACATGCCATTTATGCCTAATGGCGATGTCATAATACCCATAAGTCATAGCGATTTACTATTTACTAATGCATCCAGGCGTCAATGTAGCGACCAGTGGGAGCGTAATATAATGACTGGATTATTCCGGTTAGCTAGACTGGTACCATTTTACCATGTAAGGGAAATAACTCATATAAAAATGTATAATATTAGAATCAAATCAGGAATGTGCAAAAGTTGTATTAAGGTGTGAAACCTATAATTAATTTCTTTAACATTTTCTACTAAATTTGTGTTTTTTCGAGCCTGACTGGCTATTTTATCTTAAGTTTAACCTTTCTAAGACCATATATTTTCTGAAACGTACATGATTCCTCTACGTTCTGTCAAAATATCAGGGCATGTTTAAAGTCTTGCAGTGAAATGCCAGGCTATGGAAAACACCTACTCTAAAAATAGCTCAGTCATCCCCGGGAAATTCAATATATATAGGTCATGCATCAAATCCTCCATAGAGGTATTAAAATACAACTAAGTGCATCAAATTTGGGCTCAAAATAATCCTTATATATTTAACTTCAATTATCAATTTTAATTATTCCATTCCATTCAGTATTTGTCACAATACAACAAAGTAAAGGAACTTTTTTTTTAAAGGGACTACTTTTGGATATGTTCTTAGTTCTGATTGGTTGAATTACTGGTTTGACACCTAAATTATATAACATCTTAGTACTAGAACTAGGCAGCATAACAAATACTTGCATTTGTTAGGCAATGCTTAAAATAAAGTTTGTTTCCTGTTTCTCGACATACAATTTGAGAAGTGAGTAGGTGAAATAACCCAAATGAAATTTTTGGGGTGGAGCCAAAATAATGGTGGGATATAGTTCGGTTATAGCAAACGAACCATTTTCTATTGCTTAAATAAAACATAAAATGTTGTTAATGATTCTACATAGCTTTATTTTGCTTCTTTTTAGATGATATACTTTACCTAATGACTTGATTCCAGCATCTTTCAGTATATTCATGCAAGTGTCGTATTCTATTCCAAGCAGAAGGCATAATTCTGGAGTCAACTTCCAGCTTCCATCCTATTGAGAAAAAAAAAAAATTACAGTAGTGATAATAGCAACTAAATTATGATTAACATATTCATTATTTAGTTTGAAAGTAAATTGGCCATGTTAATACACTCATAAATATTTTAATCAAAATTTACAGTTCCTAAATTATGTAATTTTTAAGAACTAAGGTTCTTCTTCCTTAGGTATAGGTGACTGTAGCTGATTTTGGATATCCTGTTTAGGCCCTTTGATTTTCGTACTCCCAAAGCTGGAAGGTAATTAATTGGGTATCATGACAATCTCTTTGCCACGTTTTCATAATAATTTACATTTAATAAATAAATCATTCAATTATTTGTAGGCTTAATGAATACAATAGTGTATTGAGAACACCTTGAAAGTTCATTAACAATGATTTTGAAAACTATAATCCCAGTGGACTCAGCCTGTGTCGCTCACCTTTCATTCTGTTTTGAGGAATCTTTATACAGAACTTCCATAGGTGCTTCCTACCAAATTGTGGTTCATTTGGCAACTCGGTTTCAGAGGAGAAGATTTTTTTAGATATCGACCAACCAGAAACAAAAATTGCCTATTGTGGCCATGCTTGTTAACTGATCGAGACTAAATTAGCAATTTCTATAGAGGACCTCCCATAGATGCTTCCTACCAAGTTGAGGTTCATTTGGCCAAGTGGTTTCAGAGGCAAAGATTTTTTAGAAATCAAACAACCAGAAACAAGAACTGCCTATGGTGGCCATGTTTATTAACTGATCTGGACTAAATTAGTACTTTTTATAGAGGACATTCCATAGATATTTCCTACAAAGTTTCGATTCATTTGGCCAATCAGTTTCAGAGAATAAGATTTTTCAGAAATTGACCAATCATAAACAAGAATTGCCTGTAGCAGCCATGATTGTTAACGGATCGGGACGAAATGAGCAATCTTAATAGAGGACCTTCCATAGCTTTGGTTCCTTTGGCCATGTTTTTGCAGAGAAGAAGATTTTTTATAAATCGACCTATCAGAAATAAGAATTGCCTATGGCAGCCATGTTTGTTAACGGATCATGACAAAATGAGCAATCTTTATAGAGGACCTTCCATAGATGCTTCCTACCAAATTGCAGTTCATTTGACAATGCAGTTTCAGAGAAGAAGATACTTAGAAATCAACCAATAAGAAACGAGAATTTCCTGTGGCAGCCATGTTTGTTAACGGATAGGGATGACATGAGCAATCTTTATAGAGGACCTTCCATAGATGCTTCCTATCAAGTTACGGTTCATTTGGCCAAGGAGTTTCAGAGTAGAATATTTTTTAGAAATTGACCAATCATAAACAAGAATTGCCTGTTGCAGCCATATTTGTTAACGGATCAAGACGAAATGAACAATCTTTATAGAGGACTTTCCATAGATGCTTCCTACCAAGTTTCAGTTTATTTGGCTGAGTGGTTTCAGAGTAGAAGATTAAAATATGAAAAGTTAACGGACGACGGACGCCAAGTGATGGCAAAATCTCACTTTGCCTCTAGAATGAAAATTGATCACTAAATGCAGATGAACTGATATGATTGGATAAACATTGAGTGAACAATCACCACAATAGTGAGATTATCGCTAACCTTAGTTAAAACAAGGGCAACGCAAATGGTGGTGTATCCCCTCGCCTAAAAATCTGACCCGGTGATGTTGACCTTTGACCTATGACCTTGAAAATCAATAGGGTTCCAGATTCTCCTAAGGACTAAGTATGTACCAAGTTTGGTTAAAATCCATTGAAGGATGTTGATTCTAGAATGTTCACAAGGATGTTACATGGTAAAAAATTTGACCCGGTGACCTTGACCTTTGACCTAGAAAATCAATAGGGTTCCAGATTCTCCTTAAGACTAAGTGTGTACCAAGTTTGGTTAAAATCCGTTGAAGGATGTTGATTCTAGAGTGTTCACAAGGATGTTACATGGTATAAAATTTGACCTTTGACCTTGAAAATCAATAGGGTTCCAGATTCTCTTAAGGACTAGATATGTACCAAGTTTGGTCAAAATCCATTGAAGGATGTTGATTCTATCGTGTTCACAAGGATGTTATGAGGAAAAATTTGACCTGGTGACCTTTACCTGTGACCTATGACCTTGAAAATCAATAGGGTTTCAGATTCTATTAACGACTAGATATGTACCAAGTTTGGTCAAAATCCATTGAAGGATGTCAATTCTAGAGTGTTCACAAGGATGTTACATGGTAAAAAATTTGACCTTTGACCTTGAAAATCAATAGGGTTCCAGATTCTCTTAAGTACTAGATATGTACCAAGTTTGGTCAAAATCCATTGAAGGATGTTGATTCTAGAGTGTTCACAAGGATGTTATGAGGAAAAATTTGACCCGGTGACCTTTACCTTTGACCTATGACCTTGAAAATCAATAGGGTTTCAGATTCTATTAACGACTAGGTATGTACCAAGTTTGGTCAAAATCCATTGAAGGATGTTGATTCTGGAGTGTTCACAAGGATGTTATGCAGTAAAAATTTGATCTGGTGACCTTGACCTTTGACCTATGACCTTGAAAATCAATAGGGTACCAGATTCTCATAAGAACTAAGTATGTACCAAGTTTGGTTAAAATCCATTGAAGGATGTTGATTTTAGAGAGTTCACAAGGATATTATGTGGTAATAATTTGACCCAGTGACCTTGATCTTTGACCTTGAACATCAATAGGGTTCCAGGTTGTCTTAAGGACTAAGTATGTACCAAGTTTGGTCAAAATCCATTGAAGGATGTTGATTCTAGAGTGTTCACAAGGATATTACACGGTAAAAATTTGACCCGGTGACCTTGAAAATCAATAGGGTTCCAGATCCTCTTAAGGACTGAGTATGTACCAAGTTTGGTCAAAATCCATCGAATGATGTTGATTCTAGAGTGTTCACAAGGATGTTATGGAAGGACGGAAGGACGGACGGTAGCGTTACTATATCCCATCGCAGCTTCGTTGGCGAGGGGATAATAAGATGTAAAGGCTATCTGGAGGGTTTTAAACTGGCCTTTTACAGCATGTGTTTGCTAATTCAAGGTGACCATTAAGGCAGATTTCGCTGTTCATCTAATATCATACCTCTTCTTGTAATGCATATAATTTCTCCAAATTGTATCTATGCACAAGACTTTTGCCTTTTTTGACTGGAATAATGACTGATCCAATACCAAAGTCTGTCAGATTGTATGATGGCTGCGACACTTCTTCTAAAAATATGAAATGGAGAAAATGTTAAATATTTCTAAATACAATGATGGTCTTTATGACCTCTTTAAGTCCAAGTGAAATATAAAACAGATTGATACAAATTTATTCCTTAAATACAAGAGTAGAGGTTAGGGTTGTGGTGTTTTATGCCACTTTTAACAATATTTCAGTTATACCGACCTGCCACACGTTACCGAAAAACTTTATCACATAATGTTGTATCGAGTACACCTCAGCCTGAGAGAGATTCGAACTCACAACTTTAGTGGTGATAGTCACTGATTGCACAGGTAGTTGTAAATGTCGAAAATAAATCAAAAGTAACCTAACAACGCATGAGTGAAATATTATGGTTGTTCAGTTAGGAGCGATTTATTTTCAAAATTTGGAATACAACAGTGGGTATATTGTTTATTTATATAATAGTTACTTATGTATAGGACATTATCGTGATTTATAGACTGCCCAAGGGACAGTAGTATTGACTGAAACAGTGATAATGCCTGAGCCGCAGGCGAGGGCATTATCAGTGTTGAAGTCAATACTACTGTCCCAAGGGCAGTTTATCTATCATGATAATGCCCTATACATAAGTAACTATTATTTTTATTTCATTGAAGGAAATAAGACTTTCTATATAATTTTGCTCATTTTAGTACAATGTTGGCTTACATTGAAAACTGTACGTCTCCGTTGCGTTTTGAAAAAGGGACGTCGCAACTCTAAAACCTTGAGCGGTCATTACCATGATAATGCCCACGGGCATTATCATGTTAATGACTGGTGAATTTCTTTAATGCAGAGTAATGCATGACACATGACCATCTCTACACCAATGAAAGAGTTGAATTTAGAACTGATATGAAATAATTCAAAGATATTACACTTTTGTTAGCAACAGACGCAGAATGATATTTTCTACTGTGATGTTACACAGTGAAATAAACGTTTTATTCTAATATTCCTGTAATGTAAAAGAAATAGACAGATAGTTATATTTTTACATTGCCATGTCATGGGCCAATATTTAAAATATTAAAGTTCTGCAATAACTTACGAGGGGGGGGGGGGGCAAAGTGTTTTCTTAATGTATCTACTCCTTCCTATAAAAAAAACCCAATTGATTTACTGCAAACAAGTCACAACATTTTATTATCCCATTAAGTCGTAGGTAAGGTTAGGGTTAGGGTATGGCGTTTAACGTCACTTTCAATAATATATCAGTTATATCGTGGCAGTTAGTTTTATTGGTGGAGGAAACCAGAGTACCACAGAGAGGTTAGGGTTATGGTGTTTAACACCACTTTCAATAATATATCAGTTATATCGTGGTAGTTAGTTTTATTGGTGGAGGAAACCAGAGTACCACAGAGAGGTTAGGGTTATGGTGTTTAATGCCACTTTCAATAATATATCAGTTAATCGTGGCAGTTAGTTTTATTGGTGGAGGAAATCAGAGTACCACAGAGAGGTTAGGATTATGGTGTTTAACGTCACTTTCAATAATATTTCAGTTATATCATGGCAGTCAATTATATTGGTGGAGAAAAACGGAGTACCCGGTGAAAACCACCGTCAAGTTGTTACAAGTACACCTCTTCATGAGTGGGAATAAAACTCACAAATATTTTCCAGAACGGCAATCTTAGGATATCGAAATAGAGTGAGTGAGTGACTATTGTTTAATGCCAAATGAGCAATTTTTCAGCTATATCCTCATGGGAACATATTACTTTTTGTTTAGATGATAATGATGTGTGCTTTGTACTAGACAAGGCGATCCACTCGGACACATTATTCTGATTAGGAGCCAACCAGTGTTGGCTCTAACTACTTAGTGTTGTATGCTTAGCAGAGAAGCAACAAATACCAATTTTATAGTCTTTAGTATGACAAGACCAGGTCTAACTCAGATCTACCGCAGTTTAGACGGGCATGCTGACAATTACACCATCGATGCGGTTATTGAAATAGAACTTATTGTTTTCTCTTTAAGGGACAATCCACTGATTGCTTAGGTTGATCAAATTACCATATGATTACAACCAACCATATCAGTGGTGTTAAGGTTAGCATGCCTGCCTCAAGTATGGGTTCGAGCATGCAGCATTAAGGAATAAGAACAAAAACTGGTTGCCTTAGAATTGGATAATGTGTCCAAGTGGAGTGACATATGTACTTGCTGATAGTTGTCTTAGTGAACTATCACTATAAAAATCCAGCACTCTCCAAACATATTACCCACTATGGTTCACGGTCAGGCTTTCTATATTATAACCTACCCCTTATAGAGAGGGCTTGCCCTATCCACCACCTGGGGACATGCTGATCAACTCTGTTGGTTTGAGCTCTTAGAACTTTCACCAGTACCCAGTGTATATTGGTAGAAGAAATTGGAGAAGCAGAGAAAAGAAAAAGAACAACAAAGAGAAGAAAGCATTAAAATTCTAAAAGACAAAAACAAACAATAGTTGCAGTAAACCTTGTCAAGGGTAGGTAGGAAGAAAACCTTAAAGATGATTGGATATAATGACATTGGCAGATGTCAATCAGAGAAAACCAGAGACTGGTCAGATATCAAGAAAACCAGTGACAAGTCAGATATCAAGAAAACCCGTGACTGGCTAGTTATCAAGAAAACCTGTGACTGGTAAGATATCAAGAAAACCAGTGACTGGTTAGATATCAAGAAAACCGGTACCCAGTCAGATATCAAGAAAATCAGTGACTGGTCAGATATCAAGAAAATCTGTGACCGGTCAGATATCAAGAAAACCTGTGACTTGTCCGATATCAGAGAAAAACATGACCGGTCAGATATAAAGAAAACTTGTGTCTGGTTAATGGTCAGCTATCAAGAAAACACGTGACTGGTCAGATATCATGAAAACCAGTGACTGGTCAGATATCAATAAAATATGTGACTGGTCAGATATCAAGAAAACCTGTGAGTGGCCGAATGAGTATGACATCACTTTGGCGAAAACAACACATGTTGACGCACAACAAAGCCAAGATGTACAAATGGATAACTTAGCATGGTACGATAATTTTTTAAGCAAAAGTTAATCTAATATAACATATTTTTATAGTATCAACTAAAATGTTAAGAGTTTCCTGATTGACTTCGTGTACTGAAAAAAGGGAGAGGTGATTAATACATGTCAAAACGCCCCCATTTTTTCCCAAAATAAATAATTATCAATCTAATTAGAATTAGATCTCTCACTTTGCTCTTGTTTATTTATATTTCACGTGTGTGAGATCTAACACAAGCCTGTAGACATCGCATTCTGGTGACCTAGGGTCACGCATATGTAATGAGATGCAAATAAAGGTAACGACACTCAGAACAGCCAATCAAAATCGTTCTCTGATATCACACATAATAACTGGGACTATTATACTAGTATAATAGTCCCAGATAATAAGCACACATATATTTGATTTGTAATAAATACGCATAGGCGTGAGAGGGCTTCTAATTGCCATTGATTTCTGCCGTAAATTATGAATTTTCACCTGAAGACGTCTTCTTGTCTCCGGAAATGTAAACAGTTGTCGGAACAATCGGGCTCCGACATAGTCGATATAGATAACATTGGAAGAATTCCGAATGGATTTTTGCATAATTCATCAGCACCCAGAGTTACGTCCCTTTCATAAATCTACTTTCAAGATCTCGTAAGCGATCATTTGAATGGACAATATTTTGCTTGACCCTAGATCACCAGAATGCGATGTCTACAGGCTTGCGTTAGATCTCCCACGTGCGAAATATAAATAAACAAGAGCAAAGTGAGAGATCTAATTTTAATTAGATTGAATCATTATCTGACCAAAATGCCCCATATATATATTATTTAATTTTTGTGATTCAAATGGTTTTTTTTATGTATTCCCAGGATTAATTGTTGTCCTCCACAATTAATATAACTGAAATATTGCTGAAAAGGACAGGTTTTTTTTCATGAAACTTGACCAAGTAATTTTCAATTTTCAAATGATCTTGGAATAATTTGTATAATTTGAACTTGTAGTAAAAAGAATGCTTAAATATTCTTGTGGACAGTTTTTTACACAATTAAACATTAAAACACTTTTATGATGTTCTTTGTATTCTACCATAAATCATTAACCAACCATTTTTTCTCATTTACTTACTTTATATTTATTTATTTATTTATTTATTTATTTATTTATTCCTTATTATTATTATTATTTTAATAGCTATAGCTGTCATGAAAGATGATATGTACATCGTGTTTAGCTCTGTTGGGAAATTTTTAACTTAATCACATGCAATGCATATAGCATCTTCTTGTTTTACTATGAACAGCACTAATATCAATATTTTATTGTCGCAAAAAATTCAAGACAAATGGATAAGACACAAGTTGTAAACGTATGAAGTTTTCTGCAAAAATTGAAGATAACCATAACAGGACAAAACATGCCTAGAATATAAGTACGGTAAGTTTTATATACTTATCTTTAAACACAATTGTCGGAGTGTATATATACAAGTTCAAGTTCGTTGTCGTCTGATGTACGATGAACATGTATATACAATATATTAATTTACTAGACAAATCTTGAGTAACAAGACATCACATATGATATCATCGTTTGAGTATAATTTGTTTTTATTAAACGTGCCATTTTGGCAAAAAAATCGGGGACGTTTTGGTAAATAATTTTTATTCTGAAAACAAAATGGAGGCGTTGTGGTAAAAAGTGGGGACGTTTTGGCCTGTTACCGAGGTGATCATTCTCTGTGCCCGAGTTTACATGTACTACCATGTTTTGTACAAGAACCACTTCCACATGTGTATCAATATTTGCTGTCATGTTTAAATAACTATCACATACTATGAAAACTGTCAACCCACAGTACGATCCAATAAGGGGGAAGAACATAGGCTAGTCATGCTGGATTTCTGCCATATTGACGCTCTGTGAAATGCTTTGAGCATATCTTAATGTGTTTTGACGGAGAAAAATCTTGACATTTACAGTATTGTACCCATATTTTTAATCTTTGCAGATCTTTTGGAAAACCAAAATATAAGATTGACTTGTTCACCATAATAATAATAATAATAATAATAAATTCTTTATTTATAGAGGGTTACACAGTTAGTTAATAACTAATCTTCCCTGAGGCCCTCATTGACATATTTAGACATACATTGTAAAGTACACAATATAAAGTTACACAATACATTGTAATAAGTATACACAAAATGATTTAGTAAACATTTAATGGTAAATTACGGTACATCATCATTTAAAATGAGACTTTTAACTTTTGTTTTAAATGCATTATGAGAAGAAGCTTGCTGTATCGAAAACAGAAGTTCATTCCATAGCTTTATTCCGGAGTAAGTAAAAGTTTTCTTAAAAAGTTCAGTTTTTGCCTTTGGGATTTGTAATTTTTCACTTACAACATTTCAGAGAGAGTAAGGATTTCTATCAGACAAGTACTGGATTTTATTTTTTAAATATATAGGTGTTTCATTCTTTAGACATTGTGAAACAAGAAGATATTTATGATATTTGATTCTTTGTTCAATACTCATCCATCCCAGCTGTTTAAATAGAGGTTCAGATTGTGCTATGGGATCATAGAAGGACTTTTGCAACCACAAACTACACAGTACATCATTTTTAAGAATATAATCCGAAAAAAGTATATACAGTGCTCCCTCGGTCTATCGCCCACCATTTTATCGCCCATCTCGCCTATTGCCAAAATTCTCGTCTGTCCCGATTTTCCCCATTGTGATTAGAAATACCCCATTATACTGCAAAACTCAGCTATCGCCATCCGCCACAGGTTTTCAGACACAAAAGTCATAAAACCAATTCAAATTCCCCCGTTAGTACCACCCACAACTACCTTTTGACAGCTGTGTATTGATCGGTAATTATGGAATGTCAAAACTGGTCATCGGACATGGTCTCATAGTTGAGGGTTGGAACAGGTGAGTTGTTTTGATTAAAATAATTACCTGTATTTACTTTTCTAGTGATTACTTTTAATTCTGAGTAAAAATTGTAATTTAATTAGTTGTCATAAAAATGTCGTCCTTAGATCGCTTTCAGAAACCATGTAGCTTGATTTGGGATATGATGCAATAATGTCATATTATATCTACATTTTTATCTATGTATTTAGAGACATAATCCTTATACAGTTACACTTTTTATACAACACAAGATGATTCAATCTTTGGTTCATAAAGAAGTTTCATCATTCGTTGCATAACGAGCATTTTCCATGTTTTCTTCGTAATCCATTTTGACAGTACCAGACGACGGAAGTAAATAACGATACATTAATAACGAAAACTGATCAGACCTATTCTAATTTATTTATTATTTATACTTATGTCTTTGTACAATTGCAAAATGTATGTCAGTCGAGTTGAAACAATTTGAGAAAGTTTATCTTTTCATTTGATCACATGACTTCCGGTTTTCAATATCCCTCAGTTTATTGCAAACTCGTTATACCGCCAAACTACCGACTGCACAGAAGGTGGCAGTTTAACGAGGGAGCACTGTAGTAAGTTTTTTTTTTATTGAGATCATAGTCAGTTCAACAATCAATTAACCATAAATGCACATACTGTCTCCCTTTTTTCACCAAACTCTCATTGAAACCGAAATACTTCTCTACAATTTAAATTAAAATATGCATTATGTTCTTTAAAATACTTTATTATTACATGTATCAGGGCAAACTTTTAGTGCAAATGAACCCAGGGCGAACAGACTCAGGATGAATGTGTAGTTATGGCGAACGGACCCGATACCATTTTCTATTACTTGTCAATATTTTTTGTAGTAAATTCTCAAAAATCATAAGTTAAAATGACAAGTAATTAAAGGATCCTAACCTATACCCTGGGAGATGATCTGGATTTCATTAAAACAAAAGATAGCATTTAGTTTTTCTTTGACATATTGACTTATATTTGAATTGCATAGCAAAAGTGACGCCATGCTTTGAGTGCCTCGTTATCAAACCGGAAATATGCATATCGGAGTAATCAAAGCCATCTGTACTTACACTGACAGTTATCGGATTCCCTGCTGCCTTGTACACAACACAAACACTCAGTTTGATAAAATTATGATTAAATAATCATTTAGAGAAAAAAATACATTTGATGTTCGAAGTCCTTTAATGTTCAGAAAGACAGGTGTTTGGTATATAGAGGTTAAATTAACAACGATTTCCTACATTGGGAGTTCTATCAATTTATTTAAAGTTTAGCGTATACAAGATTCTGGTGTATCCAGGGTTTGGTTTATACAGGATTCTGGTTTATTCAGGGTTTGGTTTATACAGGATTCTGGTGTATCCAGGGGTTGGTTTATACAGGATTCTGGTTTATTCAGGGTTTGGTTTATACAGGATTCTGGTTTATTCAGGGCTTGGTTTATACAGGATTCTGGTTTATTCAGAGTTTGGTTTATACAGGATTCTGGTTTATTCAGGGTTTGCTTTATACAGGATTTCAGTTTATTCAGGGTTTGATTTATACAGGTTTCTGGTTTATTCAGGGTTTGGTCTATACAGGATTCTGGTTTATTCAGAGTTTGGTTTATACAGGATTCTGGTGTATCCAGGGTTTGGTTTATACAGGATTCTGGTTTATTCAGGGCTTGGTTTATACAGGATTCTGGTTTATTCAGAGTTTGGTTTATACAGGATTCTGGTTTATACAGGGTTTGGTTTACACGGGATTCTGGTTTATTCAGGGTTTGCTTTATACAGGATTCTGGTTTATTCAGGGCTTGGTTTATACAGGATTCTGGTTTATTCAGAGTTTGGTTTATACAGGATTCTGGTTTATTCAGAGTTTGGTTTATACAGTGTTCTGGTTTATTCAGAGTTTGGTTTATACAGGATTCTGGTTTATTCAGGGTTTGCTTTATACAGGATTTCAGTTTATTCAGGTTTTTGTTTATACAGTGTTCTGGTTTATTCAGGTTTTTGTTTATACAGTGTTCTGGTTTATTCAGGTTTTTGTTTATACAGTGTTCTGGATTATTCAGGTTTTTGTTTATACAGTGTTCTGGTTTATTCAGGTTTTTGTTTATACAGTGTTCTGGTTTATTCAGGTTTTTGTTTATACAGTGTTCTGGTTTATTCAGGTTTTTGTTTATACAGGATTCTGGTTTATTCAGGTTTTTGTTTATACAGTGTTCTGGTTTATTCAGGTTTTTGTTTATACAGTGTTCTGGTTTATTCAGGTTTTTGTTTATACAGTGTTCTGGTTTATTCAGGTTTTTGTTTATACAGTGTTCTGGTTTATTCAGGTTTTTGTTTATATAGTGTTCTGGTTTATTCAGGTTTTGGTTTATACAGGATTCTGGTTTATTCAGGTCTTTGTTTATACAGGATTCTGGTTTATTCAGGTCTTTGTTTATACAGGATTCTGGTTTATTCAGGTCTTTGTTTATACAGGATTCTGGTTTACACAGGATTCTGGTTTATACAGGATTCTGGTTTATTCAGGTCTTTGTTTATACAGGATTCTGGTTTATTCAGGTTTTTGTTTATACAGGATTCCAGTTTATTCAGGGTTTGGTTTAGTCAAGCTTCACTATATTATATCTTGAAGAATATGGTGTTAACATAAATTCATTACTTAAGGTTCAAGTCACCACTGCAGACACCATTGCAAGGTCGCCAGCTTGGATTCAACCCCACACTTTCTGCACTAAAGTCGACTGCTCTAGCAACTGAGTTAAACACTAGTTTAATTGTTCACTGAAAATAACCATTAAAGAATACCGAAGGAGCAATAAAAACTAGTCAATCTAGAGAAACTGGCAACATAGGGTACACAAGATAGCATGTTGTTATGAATAATACCTGTATGTTTTGTCAATAAGGGAAGAAAGCCTTCATCATCATCTCTATCTTGTACAAAATGCTCCTTCTCTGGAACTTTGCTATAGGATGAATATGTGGCACCGCATTTCTTTTTCAATACTCTGGCTTTTGAAAGCATATCTTTAAATTGATCTGGCACACCACATGATCTCCACGAAACCTAAAACAATGAAAGTAATTTATCCTATAGGCTCACAATCAACAAAAAAAACATAAACTGTCCAGTGAACCTTCCAATGAACATTCCTACCAAGCTTGGTTCCAATTGGGCCAGTAGATTCAGAGAAGAAGATTAAAAACATAAACTGTCCAGTGAACCTTCCAATGAACATTCCTACCAAGCTTAGTTCCAATTGGGCCAGTAGATTCAGAGAAGAAGATTAAAAACATAAACTGTCCAGTGAACCTTCCAATGAACATTCCTACCAAGCTTGGTTCCAATTGGGCCAGTAGATTCAGAGAAGAAGATTAAAAACTGACAACTTCCTTTATCACACCGTTGGACCTCTTGTTTCTTTTGTGGTTTCCGATCAATGGAAAAAAACAAACCCATAAACTTTTGAGAGGACCAAACAATGAACATTCTTACCAATATGGTTCCAATTGGCTAAGTGGCTTCACAGAAGAAGGTTAAAATGAAAAAATTTATGGACGACGACGACGACAACGACAATGATGGACGGACGCAAGGTGATGACAATACATCATATTTCCCTTTGAGTCAGCTTGGTTAACTAGAGGCTCACCACTGAGCTGAGCCTGTGTCGCTCACCTTGCATTCTGCTCTGAAGAAACTTAATACAGAACATTCCATAGCCTATAGGGGTGGAGTATGACCCCCAGGGCATGAGCTATAAATCATTTAATTTGCCTAGTCACCCTGATCATAAATATATATGGTTTAGGGGTGGGGATCTCAACCATTAAAAAGTTCACTTAAGGTAGGGGTGGGTATGATCCCTAGGGCCTGAGCTATAAGGCATTTAATTTGCCTAGTCACCCTGATCATAAATATATATGGCTTAGGGGTGGGGATCTCAACAATTAAAAAGTTCACTTCAGGTAGGGGGTGGGGTATGACCCCCGGGGCCTGAGCTATAATGCATTTAATCTGCCAAGTCACCCTGATAATAAATATATATGGCTTAGGGGTGGGGATCTCAACTATTAAAAAGTTCACTTCAGGTAGGGGTGGGGTATGACCCCCCGTGGCCTGAGCTATAAGGCATTTAATTTGCCTAGTCACCATGATCATAAATATATATGGCTTAGGGGTGGGGATCTCAACCATTAAAAAGTTCACCTCATGTAGGGGGTGGGGTATCACCCCCAGGCATGAGCTATAAGGCATTTAATTTGCCTAGTCACCCTGATCATAAATATATATGGTTTAGGGGTGGGATCTCAACCATTAAAAAGTTCACTTCAGGTAGGGGGTGGGATATAACCCCCTGGGCCTGAGCTATAAGTCATTTGATTGGCCTAGTCACCCTGGTCATACATATATATGGTTTAGGGGTGGGGATCTCAACCATTAAAAAGTTCCCTTCAGGTAGGGGGTTGGGTATGACCCCCCGGTCTGAGCTATAATGCATTTAATTTACCTAGTTACCCTGATCATAAATATATATGGTTTAGGGATCTCAACCATTAAAAAGTTCACTTCAGGTAGGGGTGGGGTATGACCCCCGGGGACTGAGCTAAGGCATTTAATTTGCCTAATCACCCTGATCATAAATATATATGTTTTAGGGTTGGGGATCTCAACTGTTAACAAGTTCACCTCAGGTAGGGGGTGGGGTATGACCCCTGGGGCCTGAACTATAAGGCATTTAATTTGCCTATAAATATATGTGGTGTAAGGGTGGGGATCTCAACCATTAAAAAGTTCCCTTCAGGAAGTGGGTGGGGTATGACCCCAGGGTCTGAGCTATAATGCATTTAATTTGCCTAGTCACCCTGACCATAAATATATATGGTTTAGGGTGTGTATCTCGGTCACATTTTTTTATAGATTCATTTTAACTGTATATGCTAAAATAAATGTCAATATCTAAATTAGAGTTATCTCTCTTTCCACAGAAAAACAGATTATACTAAAGTAAATGTCAATATTTAAATTAGAGTTATCTCTCTTTCCACAGAAAAACAGATTTTTTTTAGAAAGCATACAATCATAAACATGAATTGCATGTGGCGGCCATGTTTGTTAATGGATCGGGACGAAATTAGAGGACCTTCCATAGATGCTTCCTACCAAGTTTCGGTTCATTTGGCTAAGCGGTTTCAAAGAAGATTTTAAAAAATAGGCCATTTAGAACCAAGAATTGCCTGTGGTGGCCATGTTTGTATATGGATCGGGACAAAATGAGCAATCTTTATAGAGGACCTTCCATAGATGCTTCCTACCAAGTTTCAGTTCATATGGCTGAGGGGTTTCAGAGGAGAAGATTAAAATGTGAAAAGTTAACGGACGACAGATGACAGACGACGGATGACGGACGCCAAGTGATGGCAAAAGTTCACATAGCCTATGGCAAGGTGAGCTAAAAATGAATACAATTCAAACGAAAGATAAAAAAAGTAATATTAGGCATTGGTCCCTCTTGTTTCTATTTGACACTTGTTATCTAATAAACCATAAGAGCTAGGTCAGACCTGTTTGAAAAACAGATGCAGGAAATCTTATAAAGAAAAAAACCTTATTAAATATCAAAATCAGATTTAAAATGAAAAATAAAAAATTTTGGACGTTGGTCTCATTTTGACCTCCTTTTATCTTCAATATCAAAATTAGACTTAAAATAAAAAATTTTGGACGTTGGTCTAATTTGACCCCCTTATATCTCAAATATTAAAATTAGACTTAAAATAAAAAATTAAAAAATTTGAAAGTTGGTCTCATTTTGACCGCCTTATACAAAATTTGCTGGCATAATGCATATATAAAGAGAATTTTATAATGAACATAAAAAAAATCCACATCATCAACATTGGCTGAAAAATAAACGCTCAACGTTATAAACAGCAGAAAACATCATTTTTGGCACTTTAGGCCTCTTATATGGAAACAGGTGAAGTTACAAACCAAACCTTTAAATACTGCCATTGAGTACAGACCCTGGATCGTTTAACTTAACAGATATTTCGTATCGTTTGCGAGTATTGTTCGTTCGTTTTTCGTTTTCCGTTCGTTCGTGTAATTTGTTCGGTCGTTTCGTGTATCGTTCGTTTCCTCTATCGTTTGCCAGTTTAATTGGATGAACACACGAAACGAAATACGAACGAACGATACACGAAACGAACAATACACGATAAAGAACTTGTCAACTACGAATTCCAGTTTAAAATAATTACTACAATTTCAATCTTACTATTACTAAAAAAAATTTAATTAAAGTGTAAATTTTTTTTTACATATATACAAACATGTATTTCCTTTATTTTCATGTACCAGTCATTTTGTACAATAAGGGAAAACATATTTAATAAATGCATTTTTTCTATAATTTACTCTAGGACAAATAAACAAGAAATCATCTACATGTATGTAAACAAACACCTCTGGCAGTTTCACCTGGGAAATACATGCACTGCAGGTGTGAAATGTCAACTCTTACATTTGTAATTTCATTGTAATTAGAAATTATATGACCTTTTGAAGCCACACACCTCTCGGAAATCTTAACCGAGAAAATAACTGATACACCTATGTCTGGTTGGAATGGTCAATTCAGAATCCGAATGATTATAAATATAAATTCTGTACAATTATATAAATATAAATTCTGTATAATTATATAATTCAATAAATATAAATTCTGTTTAATTATATAAATAGAAAGTCATATTTGGAAGTCAAATATATGAGATTTAAAATTTAATCATAAATATAATTATTAAACACATTGGTAATATAAACTATTTAATATAAATTGTATTATCATATTACTTTACCGACTAATTTATCATTTATATATATAACTTGCTTATAAAATAGATAACAGAAGTTAATCACATCAATTTGCACAAGTCATTCAAATAATACCACAATACTCTTCATGTATCGTGCGTTTGTTTCGTGTATCGTGCGTTCGTTTCGTGTATCGTGCGTTCCTTTCGTGTATCGTGCGTTTGTTTCGTGTATCATGCGTTCGTTTCGTGTATCCGCTTCGTATATCGTGCGTTTTTCGTATCGTTCGTTTTTCGTTCATTTCGTTTGCGTTTCGTGCATATTGTAAACTTATACGATCCAGGGTCTGTATTCTTGTATTAATATTCTGGGAATATAAGCAAACGAGAACTAATGTTATAAAATGAAAACCATTGCATCAACAGATGGATGACGAAGACGATAAACCCATTCCGTAGTACGACTGTGACATTTTTGCAGTTGCATAAAAACTGATGACAATCCAACAATTGGTCCTTTTGTCCATGTGAGTTAAAAATAGAAGCCTTATATGTATAACTTATTTATTACTTACAGTAGGTTCTGTCTGTCCTTTAGTAGCTGACTAAAATATAAAAAAAATTGAATAACTGTAACTGCATCAAAATATTAATGCGTATGTCAAGTTTTATAGTTGTCCATGTACATCTATGACATCAGTGTTTTTTCAGACATGACATCTACATTTATGACATCAGTGTATTTCACATGACATCTACATTTATGACATCAGTATTTTTCAGACATGACACCTACATTTACGACATCATTGTCAGACATGATATTAATATGTATGTCAAGTTTATTAATTGTCCATCTACATTTATGACATCAGTGTATTTCACATGACATCTACATTTATAAACATCATTGTTTTTCAGACCTGAGTGAGTCATTGAGTGATTGTTGTTTAATGCCAATTCGGCAATTTTTCAGCTTTATCATGGTGAGAACAAGTTTATTTTCAATGGGATGATGATGAGGTCCACTTTGTACTAGACTAACATGCTGACTTGAATTTTTATAGTGCTTAAGCTCACTGAAACAACAGTCCGCATGTAGACATGTCGCTCCACTTGGACCGGGGCTCGAACCAACAATGATGATGATGATTATGATTACGACACTGAAAGTGCAAATGAATATACATAAGATACAATTAGATGTCACTTATAAATGGGTGGGCCTGTTAAATTACTGTGGGTCTGTGTCCAAAAAGGTTAAGCATGAAGACTGCATCTACATCTACGACATCAGCGTTTTTCCGACATGACATCTATATTTATGGATTCAGTGTTTTTCAGACATGACATCTACATTATGACATCAGTATATTTCACATGACATCTACATTTAGAAACATCAGTGTTTTTCAGATGACATTTACATTTATGACATCAGTGTATTTCACATGATATCAAATGAAAACCATTTCATCTACAGATGGATGTCGCAGACAACAAACTCATTCCATAATAGAAGTGTAACATTTTTGCAGTTTTATAAATAACCAGAGGCTCTCAAGAACCTGTATTGTACACCTGGTTATAAAAAGAACCAATTGGTCCTATGTAAAAACTATGTCATGCAGTGGTAGTCATCTTGGAATTTCAATTAACATAAAAAACACAAAGTTTGTAAAGGACCTTCCAATGATTGATGCACAGTTTAGGTACCGGTTCAATCAGTGCAATAGCTTCAGAGAAGAACATATTTCTGTATTTTCCCCATATGGTCCTGTGTTAATACTATGACCTGTGGTGGCAGCCATCTTGAATTTCGGATCGGCATAAAAAACCTAAACGTTTTAGAGGACCTTCAAATGATTCTTCCTGGGCAGTTTGGTTTCAATTTTCCATGTGGTTTAAGAGAAAAAGCGTTTTGAAACATTTTTTCCCATAGGGTCCACAGTTAAACTAAGTCCTGCCGTAGCCACCATTTTGAATTTCACATCGGAACAAAAAACGTACAGTTTGTAGAGGACCATCCAATGAACGTTCATGTACAGTTTGGCTTTAATCATATTTGTAGTTTCTGAGAAGGCATTTGAACATTTTCCCATAGGGTCCAATGTTAATCTATGTCCTGCGGTGGCAGGCACCATCTTTGATTTCCGATCGGCATAAAAAACATAAACTTGGTAGAGGACCTTCCAATGATCATTTCTGGGCAGTTTGGTTTCAATTGTCCAAGTGGTTTCAGAGAAGAAGCGTTTTGAAACATTTTTCCAATAGGGTCCAATGTTAAATTAAGTCCTGTCGTAGCCGCCATTTTGAATCTCATATCGGAACAAAAAACCTAAAGTTTGTAGAGCACCATTCAATGAACATTCAGGTACAGTTTGGCTTTAATCATATTTGTAGTTTCTGAGAAGAAGGCATTTGAACATTTCCCCATAGGGTCCAATGTTAATCTATGTCCTGCGGTGGCATCCATCTTGGATTTCCGATCGGCATAACAAACATATACTTTGAGGACCTTCCAATGATCATTCCTGGGCAGTTTGGTTTCAATTGTCCAAGTGGTTTCAGAGAAGAAGCGTTTTGAAACATTTTTCCCATAGGATCCAATGTTAAATTAAGTCCTGTCGTAGCCGCCATTTTGAATTTCATATCGGAACAAAAACCTAAAGTTTGTAGAGGACCATTCAATGAACATTCATGTACAGCTTGGCTTTATTCATGTTTGTAGTTTCTGAGAAGAAGGCATTTGAACATTTTCCCATAGGGTCCAATGTTAATCTATATCCTGCGGTGGCATCCATCTTGGATCTCTGATCGGCATAAAAAACATAAACCTTGTAGAGGACCTTCCAATGATCATTCCTGGGCAGTTTGGTTTCAATTGTCCAAGTGGTTTCAGAGAGGAAGCGTTTTGAAACATTTTTCCCATAGGGTCCAATGTTAAATTAAGTCCTGCCGTAGCTGCCATTTTGAATTTCATAGCAGAACAAAAAACCTACAGTTTGTAGAGGACCATCCAATGAACATTCATGTACAGTTTGGCTTTAATCATATTTGTAGTTTCTGAGAAGGCATTTGAACATTTTCCCATAGGGTCCAATGTTAATCTATGTCCTGCGGTGGCAGGCACCATCTTTGATTTCCGATCGGCAAAAAAAACATAAAGTTTGTAGAGGACCTTCGAATGATCATTTCTGGGCAGTTTGGTTTCAATTGTCCAAGTGGTTTCAGAGAAGAAGCGTTTTGAAACATTTT
>MJUT01049113.1:251122-274182 GCA_002080005.1 Gigantidas platifrons | reverse complement strand
CCTAGCCTTTCTCTGTGTTTCTGACCTACACAGAAGAGAAACCTGTTTTTATACCTGTGTAGACCTTCTAGTCTCTCTAGCTCTCTTTGCCCTAGCCTTTCTCTGTGTTTCTGCCTCTTCATCTCTCTTTGGTACTTCATATAACCTACAAAATGAATATTTTATAGAATTGTGAACAGGATACTTTACATAAGTTCATTCTTACACTTCAAAATATCAATAGGTAATATTTCAAAGATAGCAAAACAGGGTCAAAATTGGGAACCATGCTAAAGTGAAACTCCATCCAAATAATTACATTGCTTCTTTCAATAATGAATAATATTTGAATTTACATTTTTTTATGCATCATTCCAAAATCTATTCATAAATAATAACAGGTCTATATAGAGTTTCACAATATTACAAAACAAACAAATTTAAAAACTTGATTCCATGCATCAAAAAATGGCTACTAGGGTTGAACAATAAAATCCTACATCAAAATTTAACTATAGCTGTTATTACTAAAACACCAAATTACTTAGTTTTTGAGTTGTAATGCACTGGCTTTCATTTTTTAACCATGCAATGTGCATTTTTTTCCTTTCAAATTTTAATGGCAGACTTTTTCTATGAGCAACATGATATCAATTAAAAGAATTGGTATTACCTATGAAGCATGTACTTGACCAAAGAACAACCATGTGATTGTGGATAATGAATAGACCTTTCACACATTCCTGCTTTGATTCTAAAATTAAACGTCTTAATACATTTTTACAAGAGTTATTTCCCTTACAACGGTCAAAATGGTGCCTGTTCTATCAAGAGCAACAGAAAGGTCAATGAATTTGAGTATAATTTTCTTGAATATTTTTTGTACCTTATAAAAAATCAGAGGATAATTTTATGGCAAATAGAAAATTCACAAGTTGTTACCATATTAAAATTTTGTACAGATTATGAGAAAAATATATGTTATTTCCAGTGAACTTTGCATGAAAAGGAACATTTTTCCTGCCTTACACAGAAATAACTCGTATTAAAAAGTGTAAAAACTAAAATGTTTAATTTCAGAATCAAATTGGGAACGTTCAAAAGGTCTATGCTAACACAGTTAAAATCTAAAATAAAATCAGATATGTTTCTCTTATATGAACCTGATATCTCATAATTAGCCTTCAAACTTATCAGAATTCAGTCCAAATTCCAATATAAAAGGTATTTTTTTTTAATCACAACCTTACTTTTCTTTAATTTTGTAATTTCATTTCTTTTGGTTCTCTCTTGGTAAGAAATAATTCAAAATAATTTAAAATATCATGAAAATTTGGAGAAACGATTAAAAATATTATGGAAACGGTTCAAGATAAATGAACAATATAGCACTAAAAAAAATGCGGGCAGACGACAGACAACAACATACTATTATATGTTATCACAAAATGTGGTGGTCAAAATCTAGTACAATAATCTTTAAGAGAAGATGTTGTTTTTAACCAAATTAAAATTTCTGAAAACGAGATTATATACATCTTCATTGTGATGACGTATGTAAGAAAATACATTTTCAAGTATGGAAGATCCACTCTAAGCAAAGCACTTCATAAATTGGAAATTTGGGTAAATTGAAACAAAATTTAACCTGTTAATTTCATATGGTGTTTATTTCAACCAAAAATTTCTGGTGCCAAAGGTTTTTGATACAGATAGGACTTGCTGTACAAACATCTATATTTGAAACTTTGCAAATTACAATTACGAGACTTGTCTAAAAGGAACTCCTATATAAACCAACCTTTAAATAAAGTCCTGATGTAGGTAATCTTTGTTAATTTAATCTGTTTAACCTATATATAAATTGAACACCAATCTATTCAGAATACAAAAGTTGGCCCCAATGAAAACTTGGTTTACACATGTTTCACTGTAGCTCAAAAATTAAAAATATGAACTTGTAATCAGCAGATGATACTGTAATAATCTGAATAAAAAGATTACTTTTACAAGGATTTTTGACTTTTTAAAAATGAAATTTTAAAACAAGAAATTTTGTCCACAAAACAACATCTTCTAAATGTATTCATAAATAGTGTTAGATAAGGATGGCGACAAACCTTCTGGATGAGTAGTTAGTAACAAAGTTGGGACATGATGAAAATGATGTGACGGTCGAGACAGTTGTTGTTGCCGTGGTAACAGATGATAAGGTTGCTGATACTGAGGTGGCAGCACTGGTTGTGGGTTGTTGTGTAGTTGATTCTGTGGTTTTGTTGGCATCTCGTTCCCGCTCACGTTGTTCATTTTGTTCTTGTTGCCTGCGATAGTAGGGGACATAAGCAGACTGGTAGGAAGACGAGTTTGAAGTTATGCTGCGATAAGGATTGTTGATATTTCGGCTGTATGCAGAGATCCTGTTTGGAGTAAAACACATGCATATTTAACATGCAAGGCAGGTAGCTATAGCAACAGATCAAGCAGTTTTATATAGCAATTTTCATAATAACAATAAATTATGGGAAAAAAAACATACTTTCATATAAAATTTCACACACAAAAATGAAATTTTTCTAATAAATTAAAACTCAAGACTTTATAAAAGTGTAAATGTTGCTGTCATGGTGATGAACGATGAAATGTTTTTTCTTGTAGCACAAAATAACTAAAGAAAACATTGATCTGAATATAAAAACGTAAAAATTATGATATCTTTTATAAATAAAAATCTCACAATACATTTGTATATATTTCTGTCAAATTTCACAAAACACAAAAATGATTTTGATCCTTTCAACATTAGAAACATATCATGGATTGTGAGTCTTTCTCTTCTTAAAAACAGCACCATATTTTTAACATCAAAGTAGCTCTCTATAAAAGTGTTTCTATTCAGGAAGTATTAAAATCAATATACACAACAAATTATATACCTAATTTACATCATACAAATTTTTAAATTAAGAAAATATAATAAGACTCTGTAACATCTGTAAAATTGCTTAGTCAGAAAAAATAGCAATAATTTGAAAGATCCAGAAAAGATAAAGTAAAATAATGAAAATAATAGAAAACAGGGTGTTCCTGGAAGAAAAACAATATACACAACAAACAGTATATATATAATACATGGGTCCTACAAATAATCAATGTTAAAGGGGTGTTTAGAAAGTTATACTAGAATGCATGCCTAGTGATAGAATGTTTATTGTCCTATTTCTATTTTAAATTGTGGATTTTTAAGTGTCTTGTTTGTGTAAGAAATCCTGTAGCTTAAATGACAAAATCCTGAATTTCCATGAAATGAAAGGCTCAATTCTGATGTCCCAAAAAAGGTCCTCTCTCTGGTTTTTCATTTACTACCTGCTGGCAAGATATTCCAGGAATAGAATTTTCATTGGGTAATCTAAAGGTCATCTGGGTCAAAGTTCAATCTAGTTATGTCATATGCTAATGGTGTGTACTATATTTAACATATGATGTTAATCTGATCATATTTTATGTAATATTCATTCATATCGCTAAAAAATCAGACTATAAATTCAATATGAAATTATGCAATAATTTTGATTAAAGTGTAAAAATAAAATATGATAATTATGATCTATGACTGACGTTACATTCGCAAAGTAAATTAAAGTATAATAATATAATAGTCTTAGTCCACTTATAATGAAATTTAGGGTCCACATTCCTCGAAATAAAAATTTTAAATTACTGGTCCAAATCAAATTCTTGAATTTATTTTTATATAGTTCTAAATAAAATCTGAAAAAATTTACTGGTCCAAAATAAAATTTTACCTGTTTTGGTGCAGAGGACAGATGGACCGTGAGGACTGTACGGAGACATGAAATCTCTTCATTATAAACAGACATGATATATACTCAAGGGGTTTGATACGGAATAAATAATCTGTTCAATATAACCAAATATTATACTTTACGTTTTTATTTTCCCTATTTGTCTTTGTTAGCGCAGCCGGTCCATATAACGTTATGTGGACCGGCAGTGGACTGCCTCGTTTTCGAGTCTTTATTTCGGGAGATAATTGGTCTTGTTTTTGGACGCGAAGTATAATATAACAATAGTTCACGGCACTTCGGGCCATATGGCAGTTTATGGACCGGTCTGTCACCCACAAAATACTATATGGACCTCAGTTTCGCTTCGATCCATATAATATTTTGTGGGTGACATCCCGGTCCATAAACTGCCATATGGCCCTCAGTGCCGTGAACTATTTGTTAATTTCATTATAAGTGGACTGGGTTGCACAAACCTCAATTAAATTTAAGTCTCAATTAAACCTTAAGAGTAAATTAATTTCATGAACATTTCAAGTAAATTTAAGAGTTAATTAACTTTTAATTGAGACCTAAATTTAATTGGGGTTTGTGCAACCCAGTCGTGGACTGTAGATAAAAAAAAAGAAGTATTTAATGTTGTGTGGTACACTGAGCCAGGGGTATATTTTAAGAAATGTGTTTGATACAAATATACAAGAGAGTTGAAGACAGAGAGAATATGTCATACCTTTCCAATGGTTTGTCCGGAGTATCTAATGATCTTCGTATCGAAGATTTATCCTGGAAATAAAAAAATAAAAAAAAGATATTTACAGAAGTTAGACGTCTCCTGGACATTTACAAAATCTATCACAAATACACTATGACAATATTATAACTAACCAATATTACCTCTGATGTAAAAACACTAAAAATGATTGAATTAAAGATCTCAAAATATCTTTATTATTCTGTCTTAACGTTTCTGATTTCATATTATGGAATACCAGATTTACCATTGGAGTATACAAAACATACAGTTTACTTGAAACAGTGGTAGGAATATATAAGTTGAGTGAGTGAGTGATTGTTGTTTAACGCTAAGTGAGAACTTTTTCAGCCATATCATGACGAGAACAAGTTACATTTCAATGAGATGATGATGATGATGTCCGCTTTATACTAGACCACGCTTAGTTGGATTAAGTGCTAGCTCACTGAAACAACAGTCCCCTGGTAGACAGGTCGCTCTATTCCAACACATTACTCTGATTCCAATCAAGCAGTCTTTGATTTTACTCCTTAATGCTGTGTGCTTAGCGGAGAATCAACAAATACCAATTTTATAGTTTTTGGTTTCACTCGACTGGGGCTTGAACCCATGATCTACATTAATTGAGTGAGAACATTGATCTTTACACCACTGATGCAATTTTGGAGCATTTGCTATTTTGATATGAATTGTAGCGTACAAAATTCGTAATCCACTTTAATTTGGTCAAGACCCTGCTATTGTACTGTCCATGTTTATTGTCATTCATTTTTGTGATAGTATATGGTCTTGTTGAGTGGGAGCGAGTCTATGCAGGTTTATCGTTTAATTTATATGTATTGTATTTGGAGATCCAGTTATGAAGAGTGGAGGGTTGGAATCCCATTGACCCGTCACATTTCTGTGTCTGTACCAAACCAGACATATATTTCTAACAACATGTATGTCCTCGTCTTTTTTTGTGTTCCTTGGTTTTATGTAAGAGATGGTAGTATACTTTGTTGATCTTGGTGGAATAGATGACAATCACTGTTTAAACTTACTTTCCATAACTCATTGAACATTTGTAATATGTAAATGTAAGTAAAAAAAAGACTATAGTCTAAACACTAACATTTTAAAATTCCATCACCACTAATCCTTCACCACCACAGGTTTAACTAACAAGGGGGAGATAACTGTATATGACTTGCCTAAACTATATACAGAGTTATCTATTTGTTCCAGGATGTAATGACTGCATCAGTCACAATATGTGAATATTGCATAGGGAAATTAAAATTTATTGGAATTTAATCGCTATAATCCTTCTATGTGAGGACATCCATTAAAAAAACATTAGTTTTTAACCCAAATATTATTTTTAGAAGTAGGGGGAGGTAGAAAAGAATTGTTTTTCAAATATCTGGGGAAAATATTTTGGGTAAGGACAGTTTGGGTTGGTCGGTCAGCAATCTAAAAAATACTATGGATGTCATCAACAAAATTATATTTTTGATAATAAAGAACAACATAATAAGCTAAAAATGAAACATGGTATTGCCAATTGCAGCTATAACAAAATTTAATGACAAACACTCTGTTATTAAAAGACACAGTAATGCCAATTTGCATAAAAAACAACATAAAAGAAAAACAAGGCAGGTTATAACAGCTAAAACAACACTCACATTATCAACTGAATTTCTTTCTACGGGTATACGAGGGCTAGATAAAGAACGAGAGATTTTTTTGTCAGCCTCATCTTTGTTATTTTCTAATACAGCACTGGTACTTCCTGTTTTTCGTAACCCAGTTCGCCATGACGGGACTTCGGGTTGTTTATCTTCTTCCTTCTTTGAATCTGTCACAGTAGGCGTAATAGCTATTGTCGGGATCTGTACCAACATGCAACAAAATAAACGATAAAAACCCATGCCGGAAATAAAACTATATATAACATGCAGGAATTACAACTATCTGAATCTTTAATAATTAAGTCCAGTTGTTACTTTCATGACCCAAATATTAACCTTAATTGATATTAAAGATAAAATTCATGGTTTCTTTTGGTGATAGATTTGTGTTGTCGATGCCCTGCAATTTAGTATAATGTCTTAATTGAAAGGGAGTCTCAGTTCGCAGGTCATGTAGAAATAAGAAAAAATCAATTAGAATGTGCACTTCAGTGAAGTGATGTAGGAATTAGTTACAGGTTAAACAGAACATGTAGTGTGATGACAATAAAGACAGCAGTGTTCCATCTCATCAAGTTGAAAAGGCTGGATCCGAACCTCCACCAACTGACTACATCCCTCTCCTTCCCCCATCATTATTTTTTTTAACAATACTTTAAATTACAACTAGCTTAAAACCAATATATTTATCTATGACACAGATTTTTTGTTATATTCATATTCTTTTAAATGTTTTAAGCCCTAGAGTTGTCCATTCTAGATATGAACCAAATCATTGAAAATGGCCAAGCTACACTACATGTATTGTTTATCTGTAAACAAATACTTTATACTGTTTCCTTTACATAAACATGTATATAACACTTAAACATGACCTAAACAAATATTTCAGAACACATGTGTAGGTTCTGGTTCACTGATTACTGCAAACAAAGATTTATTTTCATGATGTTTCAAGAATAAAAATCATAATACATAAGAATCAGTAACTAGTGCCATTTTTTATATTTATTTTTGAAACCTTTTTTTTTTTTTTTTTTTTATATAAGGTTTAATTACTGAAAACTTCTACATACAATAAATAATTTAAATAAAAAATTGTATAATAATAAATTTAAATGTAATATACTGGTATTTGGAAATACATCACAAAGTTATTATTTTTTATAATTACTAAATATTATTTTACTTGTTATTGTGAAGAATTTCTAATAAATGTAGTCTTGATCTTTATTTTTATATTAATTGTTAGATTTTAGTGAATAGTTAAAAATTATTATTTTTTCTTCAATTAATTTCTTTCATATGTATAATGGTAATATTAAAGGTTAATTTTTATATAAATTGTATAGAAGTGTTTTTTATATAATATCTCCCAAAAAGGAAGCCGAATGCATCTATACTCATCATTTTGGTTATATTAATAGTCCTGTCATGCATAATCTTGGTAGAAACAATTAACTTTCCGACAGATCTTGCTCGGATTTAATCATGGTGAAAGGATAAGCAAGAAAACTTCTCCTAGTAAGATCATTGCTGCTTTGGTAGGCAAAACTATTTCAAACACAGTATGGGGTTGCCATGCAAAAACTATCTTACAGAAAGTAAAGACTAAATTGTTTCATCGAAGCTCAAGTTCATAAATAAATAATTGCCAAACTACAGACTCCAATATGGTAGATCTTAATTTAGGGAATAGATCATAAGTGCCAAAATAAAGACCATCAATATCTATATGTTACACATTGTGTAATAAAGACCATCAATATCTATATGTTACACATTGTGTAATGGAAAACTGAATGCTATTACAAAAATACAAACCATCAAGTTTTTTCGTATACCAGAATGTTTTCCATGCAAAATCATTAAATTTTACACCCGCAAAAATAACGCACAATACAATACATTAAATTATGTAAAACAAAGAAAAAGGCAGCCAAAGTCTGTTGATTCTATTGGTCGATTTTGTCACTCTAATTTTCATTAAATTTCATGCTTTCAAAATTTTCAGCAGTGCTGAATGTAAGTTTTTAATGTCATTTAAGTTGTCCCCCAATTTGCCAAGGTCTCTCCAAGAATTGAAGGGTTTCTTCATCTAGCAAATTATCACTAAATACCGGTATTGTTCATTAAAAAACACTTCTACAGGGAAAACAAGAGCATTGTTAAATCATATGAAAATATTACATATTAAATTTGTATTTTCTGAATAACAAAATACATTAAAAGTCGTTAATCAGAAATGAGTAAAACAAATTAGAGTATGTTATTATTAGTGCCCATTGTGTTGAAAGTTAAGTGAGTTATGGTTCTTGGTAAAATCTTTCTACGCCACCAAGTCATAAACGATCTGTTTATTATGTAATGTGTATTAATGTGCAGTTTGAGTTCAATCTGTTTCATAGAATTCTATGCAGAAGCTTTAATACATTTTTCCATAGAGTTCTATGCTAGACTATGTCCAGCAGTGATGGCCATCTTGGACACTGAAGGGTGCAATAGAGCATGACATTCATATCAATGGTATAAAATCAAAAGTGTATCAAAACACCACAAGAAGGTTTATTGCTAACAAAGTGTATAAAATGTGGGTCAAGGTGACCTAGCTTGTGCAGGGCTATATTTAGCAACATTTAAGACATCTCCAGAAATAAAGTTTAATACTTTTAAAAGTTCTAGTTTTTGAGAAATGTTTCTAAATGCAAAACTTTGATATTAAAATAACTAAAATCACAATGTGCAAAAAGTAGGTCAAGGTGACCTGATATATACATTGTTGGGACAATTTCAAGTCAAAGTTATTCAGGCATACAATCTTGGTGAAGGAGACTAAATTACTGTATAGAAATTTTACTATGCAAAATACATCCGGACAGGAAATATTTCAGCAATGAAATAGTTGGAGTACCAAGAAATTCGACCAAATATAAAATTTTAACATAAACTTAATCAAAGTCAATCCTTATCAAATAAATGTCAATGTGACCCCGCTGGCTTTAAACAGTCCGTCTCTATCCAAATTATTTCAGATGGAAGTTGTACAAGATGTAGTACCGAGAAATGAACTAAAGAGCAAAACTTTATAAGCTTGAAACTTTTGATACGACCAAGACATGTATTAGGATTCAATAATCTGACTGAATCCTGTATCTCTGTATTAAAATTGTGCATGATAAGTATTGTTAAACCACTTCCCCTGGTTAATACCTAAACTAGTCAGCATTCATCTAACAAGTTGGCTAACTCATTTGGTCAACAATTATTTCATCAAATAAATTTTAATTTTTTTCTACCGAACTTTACGAATAAATATAATTTTAATAATAAACATTGTTAAAAATATAATTTATCGTGGGAAATAATTGTTTCATTTCAGCTGAGAATAGCCTGAACAAGAAATTAATGAAATTTTACAAGGTTTTCAAGGAATCGTAAATATTATTTTTGCTGTTATTACTAGTGATATCTTAGGGAAAACTTTTAATTAAAAATTATTTCATTAACAGAGTATCACAATATATAACTATCATAAACAAGATATTAAAGTTATTGATGAACAATCATAGACCAACTTGATAGATGGAAATGAAACTTAAGAACAATTAAAAATTAGTATTAAACCGTTAATTAGTGCTCCCCATCTGTTATATTAGCAAGTTAAAAACAGAAAGGTGTACACATGCTGCTCAAAATAACTCAACATGCGGACTACCTCTGTGGCAGGTTTTGCTGGAGCACTGAGCGATCGTGATAGAGGCTCCTTCTCCTTGCCAGGAACGCTTATTGACCGGGAGAATTCCTTTTCTTTCTTAACAGAAGATTTCTCATCTGATTTTCTTTCTGTCTGTTCGGTATCTTGTTTTTCTTTAGCCTCCTTCTGTGCATTTTCTTTTTCCTTTTAATAAGTGCAATACATATTTGCTTAAGTGCTTCACTTATAAGACATCACACTTCAGCGTTTTCAATTTATGCTTACTTTGCAATGTTTATTGTCCCTTGTGATAAAGCCAATTATTAATTATAAATAACATCATAGAAGAGCAATGCATACAGTTAAGAAGTAATTGTGAATTAATTTGAAGATAGCAATCTCTTTTTTTTTCAAATATGCAAAAAGGGTGTCACACTGTATATAAATATATCAAACAAATGATTGAGGTAGCAATTAATTTTTTACAAACAGGTGCTGTTTTCACAAACTTTTTTCCAAGCTTAATTAGGCAAAAAAAAAAGAAAATCAACATTTTCGAACCTTCTTTCAAAGGTTAGAAATTTCATAATTAGCAGTCAAATATTATTACAGTCTTCGCGCTAACCTACTTGCCCGAAGCCCGGGTCAAGTAAAACTGGATTTGGACAAGTGAAAATTATGTATGAAATTTGTTTGAATAAGTAGAATTTTTTTTCTAAATTTGGCTTTTGGGCAAGTAGGTGAAAACAATTAAGGCAAAGACTGTAATTAAATTCATTGTCTAAAATCCAACTCTGAGTAGCTAACAAACATACAAACTACTACATACAGACAATGTCTTGTTCTTACTTTGAGAGATTCCTTGGTGTCACTAATTTCCTCAATTCTTGGAGTTTCTTTATCAGCCTCGTTGATGACATCTTCTTCCTTGCTTTCTTGAACTGTTTCATTTGCCTCTTCAATCTTTCCCATTTCTGGTTGTTTCTGGATCTCAACTACAGCAGTTATTGGTGGTTTATCTCTGTCTCTAGGCTGGAAATAATTTTCAAATAAATACATATAGACTGTCAATCATGTATTAAATATTTCATAATTAACTGACAATTGTATATCATTCTTAAACTCAATTAAATATATTTTCCAGACATAATATTCATAAAAATGATTAATTTTTTCCTCCATCCCTACAAATGTTAAAATATAGGAGAAAGAACAATGAAAGTCCTATAATTAGAGAAATATTGAAATATACAAATAACATTTCAACGAGAAGAGTGAGTGAGTGATTGGTGTTTAATGCCAATTCAGCAATTATTCAGCTTTATCATGGCGATAACAAGTTAATTTTCAATGAGATGATGATGAGGTCCGCTTTGTACTAGAGCAATACGTTTATAGTGCTATCTGACTAAAACAACAGTCCGCGGATAGACATGTCGCTCCACTCGGACACATTATCCTGATTCCGGGCCAACCCGTCTTTGCTCTTTCTCCTTTTGCTGCATGCTTAGCAGGGAAGCAACAGATACCAATTTTATAGTCTTTGGTTTTACCCAATCGGGCTCGAACCCATGATCTACCACACGCAGGGTAAGCACGCTCAACAAGAAGAAGTTTAACTAAAACTGTAGTCAAATTTTTGCTTCTATGTAAGGTTATCCATGTGTTCTTCCCTTCTACTGGCTCTTTAACCACAAATTCTATGTTACCTGATTAGCCTCAGATGACTGTTTATTAAGTTCATTCTGCTTCTCTGTAAAAATATTAAAACATTTATAATTCTTAAATGAGACAGAAGAAAAACATTCAAATTTGACATTACAGTTTAAGACTATAAAAGATCATAGTCCTTTTTGTTGATTGTAACACAATAAAACTGTACATTTTTTCAAAGATTTCTTAATACAATGTATTTTTTTCCTTAGTGTCCATTTTTCTGATAGAAGCAATTTTTCTGACAGTTCCTTAAAATATTGCATTTGTTTCTAACAGTGATAATTTTTTCTGAATGTTCCTTAAAACTGCTTTTTTTTTTACTGTGAGCAGTAACTTAAAAACCTTATATTTTATTGACAGTTCCTTAATCCTGTACATTTTTTCTAACATTTCCTTAAAAGAATGTATTTTTTACTGCAATTCTGACAGTTCCTAAAAATTGGGTATGTTTTCCTGACAGTTCCCTCTTAATACTGTGCATTCAGAGAATTCCTCCTTAATACTATATTGGGAAACTATTTTGACATTAAACACTTCTTAATACTTTATTATAACTTTTTTGACTATTCCTTTTCAATGTAGGAAACTATTTCAGAAAGTTAAAACTTAACAATTCAAAATTAATCTTACAGTTCAATTCTGAATTTGTTTGTTTGATGTTGATCTATAAATTGCTAAAAAAAAAAAAAAAATATGTATGTGTATGTATTGTGGGAGTGAACGATTGTTGCTTAATGTCAGATGAACAATGTTTTCAGCTGCAACATGGCATTACAAGTTAGAGTCGATGAGATGATCATGATAAGGTTTGCTTGGCACTAGTTCTGCAGGCCGAGTTGGATTTTATAGTGCTAGTTGACTGAAACAAAAGTCTGGGGGTAGACATGTCATCCCACTCTGACACATTATTCTAATTCTTTGCTCTTTCTGCTTAATGCTGGTTGCTTAGCAGAGAAGCAACGAATACCAATTCCATAGTCACTGGTTTGACCTGACAGTGGCTAGAACTCATGTTCTTCAGCACTCGAGCCAAACACACAAACCATTACAACACTGTTCTGTATTGTTAAAATGTAACACATAACATGTAATGCTCATATAAAAAGCTTAACAGTATTTTGTATAAAGAAAGACCCTTGTTACCAGTTTCTGATTCTGAGCTGTCTCCTTCACTGGCAGAACTAGAAGAACTTTTAATAGTAAGGTTAGCCTCTTCTAGTGTTGATCTCTCCTGCTCTACGTTCTTCACTATTACATTCTGTTTCTGGTCGACACTCATACGGGTTACAGAGCTCCTGAATAGTGTAAATCAAGATACAAATTATACACTAATTATTATATATATTTACACAATAGTCTTGTTTTATTTCATGCTTTATAGTCAGACCTTGCTTAGTCAAAGAAATGTGATTTTGATTTGATTTTTGGTGTTTTAACGCCACTTTCTGCAATATTTCAGCTATATCATGGCGATCAGTTTTAGTGGTGGAAGAAGCCGGAGTACCCGGAGAGAACCACCGACCATGGGCAAGCAACTGGTAAACTTTATCACTTGTGGCTGCGAGTCGAGTGCACCCTTTTTTGTAATTTACAAAGTATTGGTGATAGGCTTGTATGAGTTGTTAGGTAATACAACTACCTAACTCATTGAGCCATCCTGGTCCTCGTCAGGTTATGATGTATATTTTCGGAAAATTTAAAACTTATTTGCACAAGCTTTAGAAACTGGTAGAGAAGCAAGTCTTTGGCAAGCTTTTTTAGCCTGTTTCACAGTGAGTGCAAATAAATTTTAATATTGGAATAGTTTTGTGTAATACAAATAATATAGAACTGCAACATTCTACAGAGGTTTTAAATAAGACATATACATTTTACTGTATTTCTCAAACTAAACAAGGAGCGACGATAAAACACATTATATTTCAGATATTGTGACAAGACTCATATAAAAAAAAATTTAATTGTCAAATTACAACAAACATGAAGAATATTCCAAAAAATAATCTTCATAACATCATAAAAATATATCTATATTAAAACACACAATGTATGACTCTTTGGGGGTCAAAGATGAGCTAAAAATACTTTAATTGCTATAAGAGTATATTTTTTTTCATTTACATGTATATAACAGAAATGAAAATTCTATAAAATCATTTAACTTATAATTTTGTTTTGCATAAACTATCTACAAAGCATTAGTCAAACAACTTGACACCAAAAACTTATTATTGTTTACAAGCTAAATAAATTCTACAAACAATGAAACAAACGGTCCTTAGAACACTGAAATAAACATTGATATTATATGAAATAAACGCTGACTTTAATATCTTTGTGGATGCAGACTTTTGTCTACCCCTTTTTCTTCTTCTTCTTCGTTTTCTTGTTTTTTTTAAAGAAATTATATGCAGACATTAAGAAATTATCATGGTTCTAATATTACACTGAAATAAACATTGATATTATATGAAATAAACGCTGACTTTAAATATCTTTGTGGATGAAGATTTTTTATCCACTATTTCTTTTTCTTTTTCCTCATTTCTTAAGTTATGGAGTCTATAATAGGCAAATATTAAAAAATTATTAATATATATTAATAATAATTAATACATGTAAAATATTGTGAATATATTTCGATGACGTCTCATGATATTCAAGGCTAATTCTCTAATCGGACAACAAACCACCATCCCAATACAGAGGAAAGGGGTACAAAGGTTGTTTTTTTTTTCTATCAAAGAAGAACCATTATGGAACAGAAAATAGCAGAAAAAAGGATTTAACTGGTGGTGATGTTAGTTAAGACTTTTGTATAGTGCTATAAATTGTTTTATTTTATTAGAAAATTAATTATTCTCCTTAAAATATAATTAACAGCCCCTCTCTCTTTTTTCATAAACAAGTGATTATAAAATAGCATTCAAATAGCATGCCATAAACAAAGAAAAGGGGGAGAGGTCACTCAGAACAGGGGGGTAACTCTAAGTACCTTTCTAAATCTTCATCATCTAGATTTTTCTTGACATGCCTATTAGATGACACAAAATAATATTTACATAAAAAAAAACATGCACTAAATTTCCACTTGTTTGACAGGAAAAATCTTTTCTTAAAACTTAACATGCTGTAGGGGACTATGACTAATCCAGGAAACTGTATGGGAAAGAAAATATCAAAATGAAATCTTGAAATGAATGTAACATATTAAATCAAATTTCAATTGAAATAGACAATGTTAAACTGGTCGTGATAATAACATCGTTTTTACATTAAAAGGCAAAAGAGCAATATTTTGCATGGGAAAATTTTTGAGAGTGAATACTTTCCCAAGCTGAAATTTACCTTAATATTTTTTTTTAAAAAGAGAAGCAAGGCAAACGAGAATTAAAGAGAAAAATGTATTTATTTCTTATTTTTAGTCAGCTTTCGTTTAAAAAATATTTTCGAAACTCTTACTACTTTTCTGATTACAAAATATTATTATTTCAACAAAATGAACCATTTAAAATCTGACTTACATTGTATCGCAAACTTAAAATTGTCCTACCAAAAAAATATATCAAATGACTTCCATGGGATATACCGGTACATGTATTCAATTTTGATTTGTCATTAAGCTTTATAATTTAAGAATGAAACGTTTCCTTACCTGCAACAGCCCATAATTAAATAACAGAAAATTCTACAGGTGAACTACATAAGTGTGCAAATATTTTGATGCATGGCCAATTTTACCTGTAGCCAACCTTTTTTTTATCATTAGACCAAAACAAAAGTGAAAAAAAAGAGAAAGTTGTGTTGTTTTTCACTTCAAGGTTCAATTGACAAATGGCTGACCTTTATACTCTTTAATTAAAAATTATCTCATAATTAAACATATTTAATTTTTTTTTTTTCAAATTTCTTTACCTTTAATGACCTAATGACATAAAAATTTATAAAAAAAAACACAATATAACAATTAGATTTATTAATATTCCTAATAGGATTTTGAAGTTTGTAGCATGTCAATAGAACAATATTTTATTTTTGGGGAGTCATACAATCATTTGAATACTTAAATATAATTTGACTAATTACCAAAAAAAAAAATTCCAAAAATATTGCAAAAAATGAAAATAATATAATTTATCAATTTAAAGCAATTATAGTACCTTTAAATGAAGTATGTCTCAGTTTATTTTAAAAAGACCTTGAATTTATATAATGCATACATGTGACAGATTTCTACAATAAGACAAATGAATAAGGTGTGATCCCCATTGTTACTGTCGTATATGATACATGTACTAAAGTAATTGTTGGTCAAACATGAATCATATATTTGATAAAGTTATGTTTGTTATAAAACATTTGCTGGAGTCAGATATTTTTTTTCTTTACCTGCATCGCCAAATATTTCTAACCTGTTCATGAATGAACAATCAATTCTCTTATAATACAATATATTTTTATTCAACTGATATTAAAAAGACTATTGTTCATGATTTGAAGAAAAACGATTTTGAAAAAAAAAATAATTAACAAGTACTTTAAAAAGTGGGTTTTAAAAATATGTTTCCTAAACAATATATGTTTTATTTGAGGGCATCTGTTTACTGTTCTAAGGGGCATAACTCAGATATCAAACAATAAATATCATTTAGATAGACATGCCATATGACAAATATTTTGCTGATTTAAAAATTAGTCATTTTTTTAAAAGTACATATAATTGTTTTTAACATAAATCAGACATGATTTTACGAGGACAACAAAAAAGCGGAAATTGGCAATCGAAAGTATTGAATATACTATAAAAAAAGGAATCGTAACGGTTAAATCCGGAATAAAAAAAGCGGAATTCCGCATTAAAGCGAACAAATTGGTAATTTTTCAGTGGAGCAGGAACAGTGATGACAAGCAAAGTTTAAACTAGTATTCTTTTGTGATTTTTAATGATAGCATGGACAAAATAAATGGTGCAAAATTTATATTGTATTTTGATAACGTTCCCTGATTTGTGTTGAAAAATGTCCTTATATTTTATACAAAAAGACATGCTTCATTTCATATTGTCTTGCCTAGTATTTGAATTCATGTTTTATTTCATTTAAAATATATATGAAAACCATTAATAGGAAACTACAGGCCCGAAAGCAATGAATTTTGAAATTTGGTTCCATTTTTATACACCCCCACTCCCCCACCTACAGAGTTGACATTTGCAACCAATTAGAAACTGACCTAAATATTAATGAAAAATGAAAAATACAATAGTCCCCCTCTTATAAAGCCACCCCTTCTACAATAAAAAAAAAAGAATAAAAAATAGAGGCCTTACTTGAGTGACCTTGAGGGAGATAATTTTGTAGTATTTTACCATCTCAGTGCTAACTGGCCTGATAAGAGGGGTTGATGAGGGGGACTGCTGTCCATGTACAGATACTCAGGTTTATTTGAGTGACATTACATAACAAATTGAAACCAGTTGATATCAATTCTATTTTGAATAATTGTCCATTTCTAATTAATTAAGATTTTTTTTTTTTTGAATGATGATAAAATATCTTTCTAGTCATCAAACCCCACAAACCATAGCTTTATCTACAAAATCTGACATTTTAAATAAAAAGTCAATCTAAGTCTAAATGATGCTCCAAGGGATAAGTCAACAAGAGCAACAAGGTCAAAGTCACATTGACCTTCACCTCAAAATGATCTAATGAAATGTGTACTTTTATATATAATTAGTTTTTTTTATAGGAAGTGGATGATTAAGAATGTACTATGTTAATTAATCTAGGAATTATTTTTGGTTAATGAGTTACAATGATATAATTCTATACCACGTTTAATGTCAGGTGTTTTGTCAGTCGAGATGTAGAAAATAGCAAAAATCTACGATTATTGTCTCTTTGGATAAATCCTTTTGTTTTCAGAGAAAAATTTACTGCCATCCTTCAGTAATTACTCAAATTTCTACCTAACTATTACCACTCACTATTTTTTCTAAAACCCATAGAATTGTAAGGATTTCGAAGAACAAATTCAAGATTACAGTTCTTGGAGGTAGCTACATTTTTATTGTATCTATCAGCCTATCACTACACAAATATTTTTTGTAAATGAAATAGGAAACTGATATTTTTTGTAACCATGATTTCTTTTCTTTTCTATCAATATACATGCACTAAATTCTATGTGTGTTTTGTTCATTTTTAGCTGAACATTACATTTTTGTATCTATTATCTTTGATTAAGAAATATCTTAGATTAAGAAACATTTGAATTTTCAAAAATGTTAAATAAAATAACTCTGACATGTATATATATCAACATCACTGCTACTACTATTTTTTTTTTCTCGAAATCCTCTCTTCTAAAAATCTAAAGTATATTTATAAAGAGAATAATCCTCCTGAGTACACAAAGCTTATCTCCACAAATATATATTGTAGAGTATTTTGTAAAATCTAGCAGGCACATACACAAGTTCATATATAAACATTAGTCTTGCATTCGTATGTTTACTAATACTAGGAGTCCATAGCTATGTTAAAGCAAAATTACATACACATGTTAATCATTGCTTCGATATGAAAGGAAAAGACTATTCTTTGCACCCCCCCACCAATCTGTCTTTTTTTCATAGACATCAGTTGTATATAATGAAAATTTTAGTTCTAAAGACATTCAATACTTTCTGTACTAACAATTTAATTTTTTTAATCCAATACAGATGTCTTAAAAAACGTCCCTTGGTGTTGGTTGGGGTGTGGGTTTGGGTCGTGGTGTTTAACGCCACTTTCAACAATATTTCATTTATATCGTGCCGGTCAGTTTTATTGGTGGAGGAAACCGGAGAATCCGTAGAAACCACCGACCTGCCACAAGTCATTGACAAACTTTATCACATAAAGTTGTATCTGAGCAGGATTTAACTCAGAAAGTTCTCCTTGGTTTTGGAAATCTTAATTTTTTTTTTTATCAAAAACATAAAATTGGCAGACAATTCATAAAGTCAACATCAATGGCTGAAATGAGGGCCAGCCTTAGGCTGGCCAGAAAAAATTTGTTTGGGCTAGTAAAAAATTAGTCACTGGCTAATTCTGGGTAATGTCAGTTGGTTCAGTCGCTTGAATTTCATACTATATTTTTTTACTCTTTTTTTTAAATTTAAATCATTGAAATTCAAGCGACTGTGGTTGGTTATCCATTCCAAACAAGTATCTCACTTTGTTGAAATAACAAACGGTGCTGTCATTTTCTGTTATATAAACAAGTGTTAATTTTTCCTGCTATTTATTAATTTATAAACAAAAGTTCTGATTCCAAAAAAGAAAACACCCCCAATTGTCATTAAAATGTAGCCGTGTGTATAGAGATGAACTATGAAAAGTTTAAAAGAAGTGACAGGCCAGATCATTTCCGTACTTTGACATTACTGTCAACGATTTTCTCTCCGTTGTTGGGAAGAAGTTATTCAATGATTACCTAAGGATTGACACAAAAAGGTTTTCGATTTCTGTAAAATGAAATACGTACATTTTGCAGCAAATTGAATGAATAAATTTCCGATCCAAGATACCAGATCGTAAACACTATTTAAGCTGACAGAATTCTATTTATTGATCACAACTTTCCACTTCATCCGTGAAAGTTAAAAATGTTAATAATTAAATTATAAAGAAACAAATAACATGTTTCTTTTCTAATATTTAGTGAATACTTATCTATTACATGAACACGTGTATAGATGCGATTGTTACAAATCCGAATCAGAGTTCTCATGTTTTTTGTTTTTTCACTTGGGGAAAGGCACGAGGAGTTCCGAATGATCGAGCTTTTGTATAACGTTTCTCTCCCTATACTATTATACTGCTGGTAAAAACTTTCCATTTGTTTCCGAAAAATATTACCGATCGGAAATTGAAAAAAAATTATATTACATCAACATTTTAAAGGACCGTAGGACAGTCGCCCAGAAGTATTTTTTTGGACCAGTGACAACTTGCCTTTTGACATTTTCTGGTCGCATTTGGCGACTGGGCGACCGTCCATTTCAGGCACTGCGACATGAACATTAAACTATGTGTACATGTACTGGTATAATGTGCCTTGACAGACATATTGGTATACAGGTCTACATTATAAACACGAGCTTTGTCCAATGACCATTCAATGAATATGTTAAGATTGTTTTAAACCATTTGTCATGAAGTTTCTATGTTAAACTATGTCCTCAGATACAATATTCATTTGTTTTTCAAAATCTTCAATGGGCATAACTCCACCAAACCATGTTGAAAAAAATTTGCTTTTTGAAATTGTGTGACATTTCATTGTTATAAAACTTCAGTATCAATTTGATTAAAATCTCTTCAAAAAGTGGTTTGGGTTTATGGTGTTTAATGCCACTTTCAACAATATTTCAGTTATATTGTGGTGGTCAATTTTATTGGTGGAGGAAACCTGATTACTCGGTGAAAACCAACGACCTGTCGCAAGTCACTGACAAACTTTATCCCATAATGTTGTATCTTGTACACGTCGCCTGAATGGTCTTCAAAAAGGAAGAAATTTTTATGCTTACAAGGATATTTTAGCTTTTATTTTTTTACAACATTAAAGGGGAATAACTCTTATAGCCCATTTCAATAAATTCTGCTTTTATATCCTTTTGGCTATTCATGCAACCCGTAATTCAATTGGACCAAGTCACGTAATGATACACTACACAGCCTGTTCACAGACAATTACAATGAGACATAAAACAAAAAGATCTGTAGATAAATTTATACAGCATAAGGCTACTGTGAATATAATTAAATAAATATGATATTTTCCACTTATATACAGGAGTAGCGGCAATGGGTCAATGACAAAAACATGCTATTATTGCATGCCACATTATATATACAGCCACTCAAATGTATATGTATGTATGGTCAGCTGACAATTAGGTGTAAATGTCACATCAACTCAGCTGTGAAAATAAACATTGCATTATATATTGACCATGTCAACACCAACAAAACAAAACTCTGCAAAGTAAGGCCACAGTCTGAACACTTCAAACAACATCCTACTTATATAATTAGGTAATAGAGAAATATTTCTTCTGTAAGATCTGATTTCAATTGAAATTTTTTTTTTATCTATCATAAAAAAAGTTCACCATTTTCTGTTTGGACAGTCAATAATCACAGGCAAAATACACCAATTCATTATTCTTTATTACACCTTAAATCTAAACAAATTCTTCCTTAAAAATGAAGAAATGTTTACCACTTGGAAAAAAAAGCTATTTGTAATAAAAGATGGCATCTTTGGTACATGGTGGAATTGTTACCTGTAGATATAATTCTAAAGGGAGACCAATCAATGGCCATCCTATCAATGTTTGGCCATATTTGACCCAAAGATTTAACAGGAGACAACAAAATATGTAAAAAAAAATATTGGCTAATCTTTTCACATGACTTTTTGCCAGGTGAACTAAATATATAATATTCATCCAACCAAGGACCAAGGATGATTATTTGAGGAAAATGGTGATTGCAAAAATTGAAAAATTTCTCATTCCTAACGGATGTTTTGACTTATGATAACACCTGACATCAGAAAAAAACAAGCTTAGTATAGTATAGTCTACATATTAAAAGCTATAACTCTAAAGCATCAGTGTGCAAAATGAAAATAAAACTAAACCTTGTTGAATCACTCCGGCTGTAAATAATAAAGCGTTTTATAATAAAAATTAGTATGCATTCAGGGGACACTAAACTCATCAGAAGTTAAACAATATAGATCTATAGAATGCTATGTTACATATATATACAGATATTGAAAATTATTAAAAATAAATATTCCATATATTGTATTATCAATAAAAAGTTGAATTTAACTTATTTTTGTTTTTTCCAACAAATAAAAATTATTATGTAGATCAATTAAAAAAATATAAAAATAGATCTATATTATTTATCAATATCCAGGAACGATATGCTTTATTAACACTGTAAACAAAAATAGTATATTAAAAACTAATACATATATCATGATCAATTTAAACTAATTTATGGATTGCCTGTATCCTTCATAAAAAAATTATATGGAGGTCAGAAGTGACATTTTATTACTAAATAAATACAGTTTTGTAGTCTTAAAAAACTTAATAATTTTGAGGGGTTCTGATAATATCTTACACTTCAATTATTTGACTTCTGACTTAAAACAAATACAAAATACATATATTTATTATCAATTAAATTTGAACCATCAATATTTCTTGCTTTTATAATAAATAAATTTTTGTGACTAATTTGAAGTATTTCTAAAATTTCATGTGCTAAACTAAAGTTGCATTTCAGTGCTTTCACTTTTATCATTATTGCTCTAATTGATATGTACATGTATTTATGTAATAAATATACTCTATACTAAATGTGTGTATGTGTGTTATGTGAAGAGGTCATTTCTAATATAAATATTTTTTTGTGAAAATAAAATTCTGTGACTTCTTTGTTTGAAATATTTCTAAATTTCATGTGTTCATTATTTTGCAAAATGCACATATCAAAACTAAACTTGCATTTTAATGCTACCATTACTGCACTAATTGATGTGTATGGATTTATGTAATAAACATATTCTATACTAAATTACTACTGTGTGTGTATGTGTGTTATGTCAAAAGTGTCATTCCCATAATAAACCAAAAACAACATACTGCTTTATACATTTTTTGCTGTTGTTTACATTTCAGAACATCAATCAATTTGTATTCATTTTTCTTAATCCTTTAATAATTATGAGAACAAATTGTATAAATTATTAAAATTTTAATATTTTAGCTTTCGGGTGTATTGAAATTTTACTTTATTTAATAAATCAAGAAAAGAAAACATTTTCATATCTGTGAACGATTACAGTGAAAAGACATTGTTAATAATGACAGATTACAAACATTTTACTTAAATCTTCAAGAAACAATCTGCATGCGATTCCAGTGTGCATAATGTGCTACCACACAACATGCAGATTAGTACATTCATATGTGTTTAACCTAACAGAGTGCCACATTTGTTAAAGAATTCAATGTTGTTTTTCACCAAAATTTGAATTAATATAGAAATTCATTCTACATTGGAGTTATGTCCCTTTATTCTACATTGGAGTTATTTCCCTTACATATAAAAATTCATTTGTTCTAAAAAAAACAAAAAAACACCCTTATTTATGTTTCACTCCCCAGATCTGGAAAATGCCAAAAGTTCTTGAACTTGTCTGAAATCCAGAATTTTTGTCATTTAAAAAAAATTGCAATCTTGGACAGTTTCATTTAGTTTGTGATCAAAATGACCTACTTAAAAATTATCGTTCAATCACATCATCTGTAACAGATCAGGTTATCAGAACATGTAAGGTGGCAAACCTCCAATGAA
>MJUT01049113.1:194726-220977 GCA_002080005.1 Gigantidas platifrons | reverse complement strand
CGCATACCGTAATGACCTTCATTGGACCTTGACCTTTGACCTCAAGGTCAAATAACTTTTTTACATAGTATTTTCTTGTCCGGGCCACAACATTTTTGTCTTTCGAGATAGGTCAATGATATTTGGTATGTGGGTGCATGACCATAAGGCCGTGTGTCGCGTACCGTAATGACCTTCATGGGACCTTGACCTTTGACCTCAGGGTCAAATAATTGTTTCTTTCGAGGTAGGTCAATGATATTTGGTATGTGGTTGCATGACCATAAGGCGGTGTGTCCGCATACCGTAATGACCTTCATTGGACCTTGACCTTTGACCTCAAGGTCAAATAATAGTTTTTTTACAAAGTATTTTCTTGTCCGGGCCATAACATTTTTGTCTTTCGAGATAGGTCAATGATATTTGGTATGTGGGTGCATGACCATAAGGCAGTGTGTTGCGTACCGTAATGACCTTTGTGGAACCTTGACCTTTGACATCAAGGTCAAATAATTGTTTCTTTCGAGATAGGTCAATGATATATGGTATGTGGGTGCATGATCATAAGGCGGTGTGTCGTGTACCATAATGACCTTCGTGGGACCTTGACCTTTGAATTTAAGGTCAAATAATGGTTTTTTAAATAGTATTTTCTTGTCCAGGCCATAGCATTTTTGTCTATCGAGATAGGTTGTTATACAGATGGCCGCATTAAGGGGAGACATAAGTTTTAGGTATCTAAAACAGTTCTTCCTAGTTATGCTTGATTGACTACAGAAATATTTTTCTGATGTCATAGGTTTGAGTAACTGAAGTAAAACAAAAAACAAATACAAAAAATGCAGTTTTAATATGTCCAAATATACTAGTTTTAATATGCTTTTCTGTTTTGTATATTAGGTAAGAGTGATTGACGAAGAAAAATCTAGGAAAGTTTATGAAGATATAATGAAACAGTTAGACAGATTAGAAAATGACTACCTTCCACAGGTTAAATTGGATAAAACAGAGGTATGTTTACTTTGTAATTAGCTTCTTAAGTTATTAGCTGATGACAAGATCAAATGAAAATTTAATATTTGTGGGAAAGAAATTTGTACAGAAAAGTAATAAAAAAATAAAAGTATAAACAATTGAGTAAATGAGCGAGCAAGTTAGAGTTGTTCAATGCCAAGTGATAAATGTCTTAGCTATGTCATGGGCCAGGACAAGGTACTTTTTGATGACGTGGTGATTATTTTTGTTTTGTTTTGTTTTGTTTATGACCAATATGCCAAATTGAATTTGTATAGTGCTAGCTCAATGAAACAAGAGTCCTGGGGTAGACATGTTACTTTACTCAGAAACATTATCTTGACTCAGAACCAATCAGTACTTGCTCTTATTCCTTAATGTTGTTTGTTTATTGGAGAAGCAACAAGTACCAATTTTGTAGTGTTTGGATTGGCTCGACCTGGGACCAAGCCCATGCCATCCCACCCTTGAGGCAAGCATACAAACCATAACACTCCTGAGGAGGTCATATATAAACCATTGAATTTATTGTTTTTATGCGCACGTCTCGAGACGGGCCATATTATGTCATTGGGTATGGGGCGCGGCAGATGGCGGGCAAGCGGGCATCCACACAGGTTTCCGCACATTAACTTTAGTTCTGTATATCGGATCATTACCAAACTTGGCCACATGATTCCCCTGTGGAAGGGGAAGAACCTTATTTATTTTGGGGTCATTAGGTCAAAGGTCAAGGTCACTGTTACTATAAATAGAATGTTTGACAACAGGGTCATTTCCGCACGATAACTTTAGTTCTGTGTATTGGATCTTTACCAAACTTGGTCACATGATTCCCCTGTAAAAGGGGAAGAACCCTATTTATTTTGGGGTCATTAGGTCAAAGGTCAAGGTCACCGTTACTATAAATAGAATTTCTGACAACAGGGTCATTTTTGCATGATAACTTTAGTTCTGTATATTGGATCTTGACCAAACTTGGCCACATGATTCCCCTGTGGAAGGGGAAAAACCCTATTTATATAGACGGGCGTATTTTGTGATGCACACATTTCTTGTTATATATGTCGTAGATCAATTTTATAAGCGAATTACTTAATTTGTTCGATGTAAAAAGCTTTCAGTGAAAGCCTGAAATATTTTGTTTCACATCAAGGTAAGTTTTAATTTTAGCTTTCCTAACTAATGACATACATTCACCCTACATGCAAACTGTCAATATAAATACCATCTTTGATGTACAGTAGAACCTCATTATCTGAGACTTGGGGATGTCCTTTTGTTGCAAAATTTAGAATTGGTCTGTTTGTTGAAGCTTTCAGCTGAATTTATCTGTGATAGCTGGAATACTTCCAGGTTAAACCGTGTTATTTGTAATTGCTTCTATTCAAATTTATATAAAATGGTTGATTTCAGGTTTTTAATATTTGACATTCTTACTCTTTCTGTTACAGATTATATTTAATGATATCAGATTTATAGAACAAAGAGAAGATGTATTAACAGTTACAAATAGTGGTCAGGTATGTGTGTGATGTCTAGTTATATTTCTGTTAATCCTAAAGTAGGAGTTTTTGAATATGTCCTGATTTATTTCCCTTGAAAAAAATTGTAAGAAAATGCCATAAAAAAAAAACAGGCATGAATAACATTTAAGAATTGAATGCATTCTTTTGAAGTTTCATTGGGGTATGAAAGCGTTGACCGTAGTACATTTTCAATGAAGCTATCTATGTTGAAAATGTAGTTCGATCAACGCTTTCATACCCAATGAAACTTCAAAAGAATTCATTCAATTCTTATAATTATTATTTAAATCACACCAAAATTTAATATAGTTGAATTTTTTGTTGTGAATTTTATTTGTGTTAGATTATTTGCTGTTGGAAATTACTACGCTATTGATTGTTTACATCTGACGTCGTCATGGAGGCACGTGCAAGTTTGGGTTTGAGTTTCATTGGGATTTGAAACATCTCTTATAATCATGTGACCACTTCATAACCAATCATATTGTAACATTTCAATGAAAAACGGAAGTAATGTAATTATATATTAATGAAAGATAAGCTCCTTAATACAAAATATATATAACTAAACAATGAAAAAAAAACCCACATTGTCGAAACAGTTCCATATCTAATTGAAATGAACAGGGGAAAAACTTAGCGATCGCCCAGTCGCCCAAGGCGACCAGATTTTCGGCTGGGCGAATATAATTTACTTTGCTGCTAGCCCAGCTGGCGACTAAAATATTTTGCAGGAACCTTATTTCTTTGAAACTTTTTATTTCTCAAGACTCCTGATATCAATAAAAACTGTTCCCGAACGAAAACTTAATTGTCAAATCAGTGTGGGGAAATGAGAAAGATAATTTTCGGAAACCAGTAAGTTCATTTTAATTACCAAAACCCGGCTTGGACACCCCAAGTTTTCGATGGGGGAATCACGATGAATTTCAGTGCGTTTTTTGATGTCAAAGAGAAAAAAAAAGATTGTCATTTTTCATTGAGAGTGATCTAAATACTTGTAACATTAACAATGCGACCAAAAAAACTTGTATTTGCGAATTACTTTTGTAAAATGCGAGTACAAATTCCGTATTGATAGCCAGACAAGTTGATATTTCCGGAACATTTTCATTTCCTCACCGATATTTGTTTTTCAATTTAAAATCTTACTTTGATTTTCCGGTATTTTAAACCGCGCAATTGACTCGGACATAAAAGTTTTAAATCACATACTTTTAAAGCTTGCAAGTGACCTCGATTAGCAAAAAAAGCAAAAAAACAAAACCTTCTCATAAAATTTTTCGCTAAAAATAAAGCTGTTAAATCAACTGATTACAAAACTTGCATGCCTGATGCAACTTTGACGGAAGCATGGAAGCGTAAGCCAAAATACTGCTGAAGGTTCGGGTTCTGAAGCTGAAAAGCATAATTTCCAAGACGTCTTGAAGTCGGGGTTTTCGTGGCTCATTTATTATTGCAATTGATTGATGATTCCAATGACTACGTTATGTTTGTAGAAAGGCAGGCCCAGATATTGCTCGCAAAACCGAATTTATCAATGGAAAAACATTTAAACGTGAAAGTCTTGTTTATCAAAATAAAACTCAAAAGTCTGAAACGTGAAAAATGTTTCAATGTGATATCAGAAAAAACCCATTTCTCAACTAAGTATCTTCTGCCTCATTCAGAACATTAATAATTATTTACAAATAATTACATATTGGAGATATTTAGTACGAATTATGGCAAGTAACATTCTTTTGTTGGAGAGTACATTTTTTCCCTACTAGACAGGGTGGTGCTGGTATGTATGATTATGATACTGATCATGATGAAGATACCGGTTTTTTTTCCAAACTACATGCACTTTCTTCAAAAGATTGAAGTGAAAATTTCTTTGGTTTACAGCTATTTAACAAATAAAGGCTTTGGAATACTTCAACAAAGTAAACTATATATTAACATTAAGTGTGAAAAACAAACCAGAAATAAAACATACATAATACAGTGGCATATAACATTGTAAATAAGAGTACAAAGAACAGCAATAAAAGTACAGTTCCTTTTGATATATGGTTATTTTCCAGTGTTTTGTGAGATTGTCCAGTTGTCTCAGCTATATCCATACTTATCCCCATTTATTCCTTCTGTACAGTATTGTGAAAAATAACACATTAAAACAAGAATGTAGTTTTGTGAGTACTACTTATTTTAAAAAAATAACAAATTTACATATATGGTTAGCGTTTATTGGTATAAAAACTGGTTGGGTCCCTAAAATTTCAGCTGGGCCCCTGGAAAAAAAATTTTTAGGAACCCAGCTGGCCCCTGGAGAAAAAATGTTAAGCTTTGTCCCTGAAATATTGTAAAAACAAAGGCAAAATCATTTTCCCTATCACACATAGTTATATATAGATTCTCCTTCAGTTGCCCGTGGGTTACGATATTTCTCCACTCAAGAGAGGTAAATTTAGAATTTGTAATTTAACTCTCGAGAGTCGAGAAATATAGAATCTAACACCGGGGGGAGTACAAGATAGGGAAATCTCCGACACCCGAGGGTAAGATTTCAATCGTTCTCTTACGAGGCTTGCCGAGTTAGAGAACGATTGAAATCTTACCCAAGGGTGTCGGAGATTTCCCTATCTTGTACTTTTTCCGGTGTTTGATTTTATTTCTCACTAAGCACCTTATTGTTTTGTTTACATTCCATCGAGCGTTTTCCCGCAAATTTTGTTTCCATTGCTGATGTAAATATTCAATTTATCTATATGCATCCGTGTCTTTGCAGTATTTTAAATGTATTTCATAATGAAATACAATGGATTTGATAAATATATGATAAATATTACTACAACATCGATAAATACCTGTAATAAAATATTTGAATTTGGTCACTAACAAGGGAGAGCACTCTATTATTTACTCAAAGTAAACAAACATTGACTGGAAGAGAGGCGAAAAAAAGAGTCAAACATCGTGAAAGATGCACGATAGTTAAATCGTTAGCTAGCGTAATAATGGGAGAAGACCACTTACTATCTTGGCTTGGTAAAGGCACTTCAATAAAAATGGCAGGGTTACACTAATTTTAAGGACAGAAGCCTACCTTCTTAGTGAAATGATGCAGTCTTGCAAGTGTTCCTTCTCATTAAAACTTAATTTAGTTTAGTGTTTGAAATCTATCAAATTGATCCATTTCATAGAAAAAATAATGTTTAATTGTGATGTGACACAGCTGGTTAAGGCTTCTATTTCTTAGTCTGATAAAAACATTTTTTTTTTTTAGTTTTCTGTCTGGATTGTAAATGTTTTAAATAATGTTTTGTTTATTTTAGGTGCCCTTGACATTTGAGTTTATACCGAAACTGGAAGAACCAAGTTATTGTAAACCATGGTTGATGGCCACTCCATATAAAGCTGTGATAAATTCAGGTTGGTCTAATAATATATACAGCAGACCTGTTTACCACTACGATTTTGAACCCTAAATTACGCTCTATGCCCTCATAAGTTATTTCTGTGCCAACAAGTTGCAAAACTGAGAAAAAAAATTGCCAGAAAGTACATTTGTTTCTTATGGTAGATATCCGAACACAACATTGAGTCTTTGTCGTTTGAGCACTTTAAAATTATTCTATATACATGCTCCTTATAAACACTTTGATGATCTAGTAACATGTGTCTGAAAATTAATGGCGGCATGCCAAACGCAAGCAAGGTACTGAGCTTGAAGAAGTCACTGCCAGTGATAAGAGAAAGATATAAACATGAATATACAGAAATTTGGAATTGTCTCAAACTCTCAACAAAGGGGGATACATTTGTACTGTGTTCAACTTGTGGCAGACTTACTTTTTATGTCTGTTAACGAAGTGATAACTGCCATATTTGAAATTTGTCGATGAAGTTGAGAGTAAAGGGAAAAAATCAGATTTACCGTAAATTGAGGTTTGCAAATATACAGAGATTGTATAATCTTATTTAGCAATGAATTATCTTTTCATTTAACTCAATATATGAACGATTATTGATCTAGTAAGCTGTTTTCAGATATTTTATGTGATAGCCCTACTACTAATAAATTTCAAATAGTCATCTCTAAAAACCCAATATTAGTTATTTGGATTATTTTTTTTGCACCAGTCCGTAGTGTATTATTGATATTCTTATTTAATGAGAACTGTACATGTATTTATATTATTTCTATTTAATGAGAACTGTACATGTATTTATATTATTTCTAAAGTCAATACACTATGCATATATTTGTTTAGAATAAATGATTATAAAAGGAATTAATAGATGTGGTGTTTACATCTACAAGCAAGGGAGATAATTGAATGGCACAATCATTTCAATGTCTATGGAGTATATGTTAAACTACCCTATCTAATATATACACTGGATTTGACTGTAAAATTTTAGTTATTGATACATTAACATAATTTTATGTTAAAAAGGGTTGAATAAACATGTTGCAGTGTTGACAAATTTACAGTAAGTCCCATATGCTTTTAGGCTAGCCTATAAATCCTTACACTTAGACAATACACACAGGTATAAACAAACAATCATGTTCAACAAGAAGCTGTATGATATACATTGCAGGAAAAGATACCTAATTTTTCAAACTTTTTTTTAGGGAGGAGGGTGCCCTCAAACCCCCGCATAAATCTGACTAAGACTACTCTTATAAGTAGAAAGCTACTCCTATAGGTCAACAGGGGTAAACAGGTCTATATACAGTCAAACTTGTACCGGGTGGCTCAATGAGTTAGGTAGTTGGATTACCTAACAACTCGTACAAGCCTATCACCAATACGGCGTGGGTTCGTTCCCAGCTTTGTAAATGACAAAAAAGGGTGCACTCGACTCGCAGCCGTAAGTGATTAAGTTTACCAGTTGCTTGCCCATGGTCGGTAGTTCTCTCTGGGTACTCTGGCTTCTTCCACCACTAAAACTGGTTGCCATGATATAGCTGAAATATTGCTGAAAGTGGCATTAAATCACCAAAAATGTAAATCAAATCAATCAAATTTGTATCCAGCAGTCATCATTGAGAAAAAGGAAAAATGACAGCATAAGACTAAAGTTGTGAGTTTGAACCCCTTTCATGGCAAGTTGTACTTGATACAACATTAAGTTTGTCAGTGACTTGCCACCGATCAGAGGTTTTTCTTCAGGTACTTTTCACTATGGTTTCCTCAACCAATAAAATTGACCACAACAATATAACTGAAATATTGTTGAAAGTGGTGCTAAACACCATAAACCAACCAACCAACCTAAGCATCAATTAATCTTTAGATTAGATTTTGTACAGCTATCATATATTTTCAGGGAATAGCTGTAGAATTAACATATCAGCGTATGTAGACAAGAAAAGTGCAGCCCTTTTAAACAGTGGCAAAGACAAGATAGAGGATATCTTAGTTCTACATCTACATGGTGGAAAAGACTTTTTTATATCCTTTTTTTTATTATTAAACAGGGATAAATTTTGTTAGTTATTTAACTGATGTCAGCTATTTTTTTCTGAAAATAATTATGACTATTTTGAAAGTGGGTGTCGATGATTTTCAGTTATTTTGTTTTCTAGCCAGAATCATCCCTAATTAATGCAATAAATGTCATATTTCTTAAATTCAGAAAAATATAGGGTTAAAGGGGAACAACTCATATATGATATTTTTGTTAAGGAATTATTGTTCATCTCATCATAATTCTTCTTTTGAATGTTCAGAATTTAAGGAATAATTGTTCATCATCATAATTTTTCTTTACAAATGTTCAGATATAAAGTACAATTATTTTCATTCATATTGTTTTAAAATGATTATGAATAAAGTTTTTTAACTACTTAAAAAAAAAACACGTTACAATATGAATATGAAGTACTTCCTCTATATAAATTTAGTCAGGATGTGTTCAATTATTAATAGATACAGATGTAAGCAAAACATAAAATGAGTCAGATGATTTTGTTTGTACATTTCAAATATAAAATTTGATTGACTGGACAATTACAGCCATTATATGTTAGTGCTCATTACATGATGACATTGAACTTTTGTTTTCTTCATTTTGCTAAAATTGAACACTTGAAAAAAAATTGTTTTTTTATTATTTCCTTGGTTTAATTTTAGGTAGATTATTTCTATACTGTAGGTTTAGGTTGCATGTAAAATAAAAAAAAAATATGCTCAATTAATTATGAATGTTCCTATGAGTTACTATGTACATCCATAATTATTTTCAATGGTCAAAATCAATATTAATAGATATTCTCAGGATGTAATTATACCCCCACTCGTAGAGAGGGGGCTATATTGCAATCACCTTGTCCGTCTGTCCGTTCACACTTTCGTAACAGATATCTCAGCTTCTACTGGAAGAAATGATTTTATATTTGATATATGGCTTTGGCATGGTGACTTGTACCGTGTCTCCCCTTTCCAGGTTTACCGCACTTCTACTTCCTGTTTACAGTGCGACTTAGAATTTTTCATGTTTGCCGTAATGAAAACTTTCGTAACAGTTATCTCAGCTTCTACTGGAAGAAATGATTTTATATTTGATATATGGCTTTGGCATGGTGACTTGTACCGTGTCTCCCCTTTCCAGGTTTACAGCACATCTACTTCCTATTTACCGTGCGACTTACAAATGAACGAGTGGGGGTATTCTTAGCACGACGTAGCATGCAACATCTTGTTGCAGATTACCCTCCCCCTAAGGCCTGATAGTTACAATATCACAATATAAGTAAAAAATTACTGAAAGTGATGTTAAACTTCAATAATACTAAGTCATTGATAATGTTAAAATTTTCAAAATATCTCGTTTTCCAGATAATTGTGTCTTTACCATACCCCCCCCCATTGGTTTTGTCCTGTGACCTCCCATCTGTCCCAAAAGTACACCTTTCTGATAGGACCATTTTTGAAGGAGGAATTACCCTAATTAACATAAGATATTTCTTCAAAATTTGTAAAGGGGAGGGGGTTGAGATAATTTTTCCTGTTTAGCTTAACCTTTAATTTCTTGACTTACAGTAAATCATTTAATATGATTACTTTTCATTCTAGAGTGGAAAAGGTCAATGACTGTGCTTTTTGTTGATTAATATTCTGATAACAAAAATCCATCTTCACTTGACAAGACCATATTTCTCAAGACAACAAATCTGTGTTGCTTAGTATAATTTTGTAGAACTTGATTGCCTGATTGCATAACATTATGTGAAAGTTGAAAGTTAATTGACCCACTGTTTGTTAGAATTCATACTAACAAGGTCCTAATTGAACTTTTAAAAAATCAAAATACAATTAAGACATGGCTATGTTATGTAATCATAATTAAATCATTTTAAGAAGTGCCATGATTGATTATATTAACTTGTTATTAGTTCATTTAGTTCATACAAGTCAAGTCTTCACGCGTGTCTTTATATTGTACAGTTATGTAGTGCATACAAGTCAAGTCTTCATGTGTGTCTTTATATTGTACAGTTATGTAGTTCATACAAGTCAAGTCTTCACGTGTGTCTTTATATTGTACAGTTATGTAGTTCATACAAGTCAAGTCTTCACGCGTGTCTTTATATTGTACAGTTATGTAGTTCATACAAGTCAAGTCTTCACGTGTGTCTTTATATTGTACAGTTATGTAGTTCATACAAGTCAAGTCTTCACGTGTGTCTTTATATTGTACAGTTATGTAGCCTACTCTGTCAGAGTTATGAACTTGAATTTAGGGAAACTTAGATGAGTCTCAACTGAAAACGTGGAGTCCAGGACTCATCTAGGCAAGTTGCAAGGATCTCTGATTTAAAGAAACTTGTTGCAAGTCCTATAGGAAATAAACTGATTATATTTCTCAACAGTGTCAAGAAGGTTTATGTAATTTCTTAACGTGAATCACATATCAGTGAGTGGTAACTACATTGCCAGCAGTTTTGGTAGCTCTTTAGAAGCTTTGATACAGATGCATGGTCCAGTGAGAGAAATACCAACAGCACAACTGATTGAAATTGTAAGTTATTTATAAAGTTTTGCCTTCAAGGAAATCGTCATGGTAATGAAAACTGTGAGGAGGTTATGGGTTATGGTGTTTAGCGACATTTTCATCAATATTTCAGTTATATCGTGGCAGTCAGTTTTATTGGTGGAGGAAATTGGACAGAAAACAACTGACTTGTCACAAGTCACTGACAAACTTTGAAAAATGTTGAGGGGGGAATGACAGTAAAACCTGTATTAAGTGTCCACATTAGACAGGTGATTGCTTTAATATGATTTCTTAGTACATATTTGTGATCAATGAGACCTTGCAATAGTGACCTCTTATTAAGGGTTAGCATTTGGTGTTTAACACAACTTTCAACAATAGTTCAGTTATATCATGGAGATCAGTTTTTTTTTTGTGTGGACGAAACCAGGATACCTGGAGAAAACTATAGACTATAGTTGTATCACCAACTACCATACGATCACGACCATGACGGGCTCTACCTCTTATTAAACTTATTGTTTTTATATAGAGGTTGTAATGTGTATGTTTGACTGTATGCTCCTTGTTGAAGACTTCACGGTGACTGTGAGGTGAAAAACAACCAACATCCACATCCACACTCGTTTGGTGTTCAATTATTGGAAGTTATTTAGACATGTACAAGGATCTTCTTGGTTCTGATGTGATATCCACTTATACATTCATTATTTTTGGCTAGTTAGTAATGTGAACCTCGTCAAATCATGTTTTACTAGTTATATAAGGTGCAAATTATCCTTTGGTACCCACATCTTCATCAACAATGAAAGTTATTACTGGATTAAATGCTTCTTTTCAGGAGTTCATGCATGTGTAAACGGTGCCGATGCAATCACAAAATGAATAAATGTCCATCGGCACCGTTTACACCTGCATGAACTCCTGAAAAGAACCGTTAAATACTTATAATTCTTCCACGTGAATCTTTTCCCTATTTTGATTATTAAACTAATTTTCAGGCTTGCTTTCAATCGGACACTATCATAGTTTCCTGTTGGAAGCCGCCATATTGTTTATACTGGTTATACAAAAAAGTTCATCAAGTTATAAACGGATCAAAAACGAAAAAGTTCATCGAGTTATGAACGAATCAAAAACAAACACGTGACAATGTTCTTGTCCAATCAAAAGGTACGAAAACGATATACATTAATTCTACAAGAATTATTCAACATTATATTTTTAAACATCAATAAATCCAACCAATGATATAATTTCCTTGATATATTTAGAGTTAGGGGGTTATGGTATTTAACTCCACTTTCAACAGTATTTCAGCTATATCATGGCAGTTTGATACATAGACATAGTGATATTGTTACATAATATGGTACTTGTTTTTGTTTATTTCTGTTGAATTTTAATACTGATAATAGGCTAAACCAAGTCACAATCCAACTAACAAAATAAAGGGACCATTAAACAAATATATATTTACTAACTAAAGTTGGTCGATTTACAATTTAAAATATAATTTTTTTTACATTATTCAGTAAAAACTGAGTGCATTAAAAATTAAAGGTTTACAAAAGTCAAACTCATGCATTTATGAATATTTTTTTACAAGGAACAACCTGGGAGTTTAGTAAAGAGAGATGTGTTAAATCAAGGAGGGAGATTGTATGCGATTCCTAAAGAAATATGGAGATTAGTGGACCATATATGGCAGTATGGCTGTGATCATGTGAGTTGTCCATACTTCAGTGCACATTGCCTGTATGGTTGTGATCATATAAATTAACATGTAATGCTTAATTGTATATTGCTAGAATGACAGAGGATGTTAGTTAACTCGTCATACTTCATTATATATTACCAGTATTGCTGTGACCATGCAAATTAATTAGTTATCATTCTTCAATACTCACCCTTTTTACCTCACCTGACCCAAAGAGTCATATGAAGTTGTGGATTGTGAGAAAAAAATAGAAAAATTTCTATACGTACATTGTCGGAAAATATTAAATTTATTTGTATGAGCTTGCTTTTCTGGCCTGTTTCTCAGAAAGTGCAAATTAATTTTAAAATTACTGACATTGTGTTTATTCTGCAATGTCAAAAAGTATAAAACAACTGCCAAATTGTTTGAAAAGAGCAGAAATAGTGGTCGCTCTATTCATTTTCGATGGTTTTTTATTCCGTAGCTCTGCAAGAATCAGGTACCAGAAAAGCTTTATTAGATAAATGACTAAATAACACTGAAGTTCATTTGAAACCTTTATTAGTACTCAAAATCACACAATTGCAGGTTAAATAAACAGTACACTATTTGCAATGAATTATTATTGTTTTATTTGATCTCTGTGTAAAGCATTTAAACATGCATGCATTTATGCGGTAACCTGATTTTGAAGGAATGATAGGTTCCCAATGACAAAGGATACCATGCAATTCTACTATGAATTAGCCATCACTGTTGATAAACCTAACCCTTCCTCTAGTGATCCAGAGACACAACAGAATACACATTTTCATAGCTTTTTGATGAACAATCATGTACTTAACGACTATATGTAAAGAAAAACATCATCTTTTATTGTTATCAAATTTATAATTTTATTCAATTATTGATACCAATTAACTATATACAAACATATAGGTAAAACTTAAAGAGACGATATTCATATATTTATGATATACATGTATATCTAGTGTATATAATAATAAATAACAAAATAGACATGCTGGAAATGACAAAAAAACATGAGAAACATTCATTGAATATCCTCCCCAACTTACTTTTATCTAATTATGCTATCCTTTGGGGGAAAAATTATTGCAACAGATAAAATTCATTTGGGTCGTGTATTGCATAACAAAAGAAATATTCTGTGTCTTAATAATGCTTGAAACAAAATGTAAATAAATTTTATCTGCTATATATAGAATTTCATTTTCATCTGTCATTGACTCTTAAACACAGGATGTTGACAGGAATAGTGTTACAAATCTTCTCTGAAACCACTGTCAACCATTTGAAGGGAAACTTGGGTAGAATTATGACCTAAAGTTCATTTTCTGAAAATTAATATTTTGACGTAATTGATGAAAATTATAGATGATTTTCTGAAGATGAAATATTTTAATTTAAATCATAAAAACTATAGATGATAATCTCTGAAGAAGAATAATTTAACTTACTAGTAAATCATAAAAACCAATGATGGTTTTCTGAAAATCAATATTTTAACTTAAAGGAAAAGGCCATGGTCTTAACAAGTTAGTCTGAAAATTTAAATGACAGTAAATAAAAGACATTTGTGTTTATGAATGCTAAAAATAGTATACCGTAAGGTAGAATTTGGTCATTGAAGTTGCCTGTTGCACCAAATAATGGGGATCGCCATTTTTCAAAACTCTCCAATGTGGAGGAGACAAAAGCCTGAAAAGGGACGTATCCATTCTCGGATTATACCTTCCCGTTACGTCATGCAATCAGTATCGTATATTATATCAGCATTGATCAGTTGCAATTTTATCATTAAAAATTATGTAAATCGTAAAAATAACGTGGTATATATTTATCTTTTGATATTCACAAAATCATTATGACTTCATATTAAGCATTTTGTTGCACTAACGAAGGGAAATTGTGACATTTTTTGTGTGTAATTACCGATCCGGACAGGGCTAGATCTACCTGTCAACACAGTGGTCATCGATCAGTGACCTCGAAAAACACGGGAAAGTACGACAGCATTGGGGACAAAAAAGAAAAAAACATGTGTAAGCACAGCACAAAACGAGTTAAAAATGACAGTTATTTAATCTACGGCCAATCACGTAAAACATGAAATTATACGTAGACCCCCCCCCAATACAAATAAACTCATTTGTTTTATGAAAATGTAAAATGGGATGGGAATATTAAGAACAAAATTAGAACGATATACATTTATAAACATTGTATTGCAGTTGATTTGATATTAAAACATAACCAAACGGGCACGATGTTGGGAAGTCAGATACATGTTATTTATTCAACTAACATGATACGACTGAGTGACGTCACATGAAGCGGTGTCATGGCCGCTTACACTACAAAAGGAAATTCCAAATATTCATATTTTTAATTGGGTATATTAATGTTAATAAAGGTGGGTTTTTTTTAAATAATAAGTTATTTACGAATAAAAATTTATAATGAATTGAATTAAAACAACTTTTCAACTGACTGGTCTTTTCCTTTAAATCATGAAAAACCATAGATGGTTTTCTTAGGATAAATATTCTGACCTAACCAATTAAATGTAATCATTTTCTAAAGATTATTTGTTGGGTTTTTTTCTCCTATATGATGAACCATTGATCATTTTGTGAAGATGAATAGGTCAATTCCATTGTGACCCATCAGCTTTAGTTTGTACAAGTAATTATATAATAAGAAATTGAATAACTTCACCACAAATTGTGTTAAAATACTATTTATTTTATTGACAAAAAATATATCTTAATAAAGTTAATGCATCTTATCAACCTTAATGTTGTATTATGAACATGGCGTAGTACACAACCTTTGCTACTCAGTTTTCAAACTCGCCTAACCTTTAGCTATATCACTTGTAATTTTATTGGCTGTTTTGAATCCGTATCAGTTGAGAATCGCTCTTAAATGATCAATATCGTGACAGTAAAAAGACATAGCTATTTGTTTTATTTTATTACGTAGCATGCTAAGTCAATATGATTTGTCATTTATTGAATTTATTCACAATCGCTGACATTGTCAGCCACAAAATATTCTCAAATTGTAGAACATTTCAATGTTAAATTGATAAAGTCACAAAAAGCAACATGCGATGACTTTAATAGCAGCAAAAGCATTATAGGATTGAAGTGGAAGGAGTGTCGTAATATTGTACGGCATTGTGGAATTAATTTTCTTAAATGTTAACGAAATCTACAAATGCGTAAGAATTTTGACAGGATACAACACTTTGTGATTTTATTTTCATTTGTCAGTGTCAGGAGCTTGTCAACAAAAGCTGCCAGTTACTAACAATATTTCAACTTTCACTAGAAGTGCAATATTATAGTAAAAAGAAAACAATGTTTTTATCTTTTTACTGTCAAGAATGACTTTACTTTTATTACATAAATAATTTGCTATTAGAGTAAAAATAGAGATATTTATGTCAGCATTATGTTGTAGAAACTTTTAACTGAGTTCAGCCGCAGTGTTTTAATGGGGTTCGTGTTACTCAATCTTTAGTTTTCTGTGTAGTATTTTGTAGATCATTGTTCGTCCTTTTTCTTTTGACCATCGATATTAAGTGATTAGCGATGGTTTTTTTTAAACATCTTTAATTTTTTTATCGCTATGGTAGTATGTTTATCAAGGATTTGGTAATGTGACGTCATTATAACGTCATTTTAGAAAACAGCGATATGACTACGTGTCCTTGACAACGCTTTATAGCGATTAACGATAATTTGAATCATCACAGCACTAACTTGATATGAAACATATTGGTTTTAAACATCAAAGGGAAAATAAACAAAATAGCGATAAAACTGAAATATTGTTGAAAGTGGCATTAAAAACCATAACCCTAAACCCCACCCCCTCTTTTGACCATTGTATTGTCTTTTCCTTTTTCGATTTACAACATTCTGATATCCCCTTTGGTATAATCAAACTTTTCTTAATAACTATGATTTTTTTTTTAAATAATTAATAAACCATCTCCAATTTGTAATTGTTGGCTTCTAAAAGTGTGGTAGATCTTGGGTCCAATCTCATGTTAAGTCAAACAAAAGACTGTGAAATTGGTATTTGAATGTTTGCCCGCTAAGCATAGCATGCAGCATTAAGGAGTTGATGTTTGTTCTGATTCAGGAAAATATGTCCAAGTGGAATGACATGTCTATCTGAGTACTTGATTAAATGACTTACCCATTATAATCTAACTAAGTATGTTGGTCTAGTACAAAGAAGACATCATCATCATGACATCAAAAATAACTTGTTCTCACCATGATATAGCTGAAAAATTGTGTTACAACAATCATATCACTCACTCAAGTCAGGAGTAAGAACAAATACTGGTTAACTCAGTCATGAAGTGTCTACATACTAATAGTTACCTAGTATTATATACAAATCTAGCGGAGCATGTTTAAAAGCAGGCCATTGTCATCATGTCATCAAAAAGTGATTTGTTCTCACCATGATATAGCAATAAAAAAATTTAAAACTGACATCATGCGAAAATCACTCGAATAATCACAATTACAAATATTGCAAAGAAATGGTTACACTTATTCAATCTAATTAAAATTAGATGTTTTTTTTAGTATTTTGATAGCTCACTAATATCTAATAAAATCCTGTATAGGGTTACGTCTAGGGTCATATTTTCAGCTGACCAATCAATGACAAGCCTACAAAATCTTGAGGTATGTTAAACAAGATCGCACACTGAAAGCTTTTGCCCAACTGGCCAATATTTGTAACTAGCTTGCATATGATTGAACGATCAAAAATAAATGAAAGGTTACCTGACATGACCCCTTAATGGATGATTGATTGATTGGTGTTTAACGTCCAGCGAGCATTTTTTCAGCTATATTCAGGACGAGATGATGTTAGATGTGTGTGTATCACCAAAAAACAAATCTGACAAACATCTAATTTTAATTAACTTGCATGTACATTTTTTTTGTATTACTCTGTTTCAGCACCTCACTTAATTCATTTTCCATGTTGTAATACATTTCATGTGGTTATCTTGACTTGTCGTATTGGAATACAGCATACAAAAGGAAAACTTGACAAAATACAAAATAAAATGAAAAGATCGAAAAAAAAATGTATAATCAATAATCAATCTTTGTGTTGCATGAGTAAAAAAGGCATAAAAGTGAGTAAAAAAGGCATAAAAGTAAGTTGGTAATCGACAGAATCTACGTCTAATAACACCTACAAGTGATAGACTAGGTCATAGCTAAAGTCTTAGATCTATAAGACTAGGTCATAGCTAAAGTCTTAGATCTATAAGACTAGGTCATAGCTAAAGTCTTAGATCTATAAGACTAGGTCATAGCTAAAGTCTTAGATCTATAAGGTAATCTGTTTACATTGGATATTGTCAGTTAATTAGAAATAACAGTCATTCATTATCTGTTAGGACACTAAATCATTATACTGCATATTTAAAGTAACAATCTTGACAATTGCCTTGTTAAGAAATCTGTCAGGATCTCAATTGATTCCAAGATCTATGAAAATTGAGGGCACATTTTGACTTTGGTTTTGGGTCTTGTGATTGCCAATTATTACGATTGGCTTCAGGTTGTGTTTGTATTATTGAAGAAATTCATTTTACATTGTCAATAAAAAAATTGAATACAGTAATTTGTACTGCAGTTATATTTAATGTTTAACGATCATACACATAACACATATTGCATTTTGTTTTTGTTTTTCTTCATCTTGTGTACCCTATGTTGCCAGTTTCTCTGGATTTTTTTTTATTGCCCCTTCGCTATTCTCGCTAATATTTATTTAGTAAGAAAGGATGTGAATGTAAGTGAACATGAGAAAATATCAAACTTTTTACGCTTAGACACAAATTAAAGTACAGGAAGAACACTTTTATTGATGTTCTACATTTCATAGTGACTGTAGGGTCTTCAATAATGGGTTAAGTCATACCCTTAATTGACTGTGATGTTGCCCCTAACATGCAGTTGTGTGGTAGTCTTTGCTTCTGTTGACCTCGGCATCTTTTATGTTTTGATGTCATTTAGTGTATCAAATTTTACTTCCCAAATGAATGCAGAGTTATCAATGAGGAAGCAAAATCCTGGTGGAGTAATCTTACAAATACTGTCATCATTATTGTGTGTCTATTTTTTGGAAACAATTTGTTTTCATGTTCTATATGATAAGCTGTATAATTCAGAGGCTGATCCAGACATTTCCATAAGGGAGGAACTGGTTGGTTTTTTTTTAGAAAAAAATCTGATTTCAAAACAATTTGGTTTTAGGAAAATCAAAAGAAACAGATGCATAATTCAAAGCAAACATTACAAAACATGGTAAAAAGAAAAAGAGACAAGGACGAAATTGGAAATATTCTGTTAAAACAGTTTTTACCAGTCTATAACTTAGCTCAAAAAGTGGCAGAGGCCGGGCACTTTGTCCCCTCCTGGATCCACCTATTTAATAGTATGATGTTTTTAGAACATTGCTACCTATATCAAAATGAGTTGTGTTGTTTTTACATCCTATTGTGTTGTCTGTCATATTTGATGCAAATGATAAAAGAAATTTCCAGTATGGTGCCAAAAGTCAGTCAAGTGTTTAAAATTACCTTATATATAGTTTTTTAAGAAACACACTTACTTAAAAGATAAATCCTCCAAAGTTTAATTAATTTTGTCCAATTTACATGACATAAAACAATTAAAAGCAGAATATTCTACAGTTTCTTCCAGTAATTATATATTAGTTTACTTTGTATAGTTAACAAGCATTTATACCAATTAAACACAAAACTAAATGTCTGGTTAAGTAGTCGTCAGTCAAGTTTTTCAGTGATTTGCAACAGATATATGGTCTTAGTCAGACACTTTGGTTTTCTCCACCAATAAAACTTTATATCGTGGTGAAATATTGTTGATTGTTGAAAGTGGTATAAAAGCCCATAACCCCCCTCTCCCCCCTCCCACAAACAAAACATTCTGCTTGGGTTAATTATTAAATAAAATAAAGGCCTCAATTTTTTTAAGTTAATTTAGTTTTAGGTTGAAACTATTGTAAATTGGGTAATTAACTTATTACTTATGCATCTAACTTTTCTCAATAATATGTCATAAAAGTAAATTTTATGCAGTTTGTAAATGCTGTCTGAATTTTTAGGCAATTTGTTAAAAGAACATTGTCTGGTTCAGACTAGGGAGATATTACTGAAGCATGAAATCTAAAGTGAAAATAGAATATAAATGTCATAACAAGGCTATAACTTAACATGCAAAACCCACCAAGCTGTTCATAAGTTGAAAATCTAGGGAAATAAAAACATATTTCATCGTGTAATTACATATTTTTTAGGGGGAGAAATAGCTGAAACATTGATTTAGTCTGTGAGTGAGAAAAAAAAATAGTAATACATGATTAGAATATGGTTGATGTATTAGGAATTTATCCCAAAGGTCTTTTATGTGCTTCTCTGTCCTTCAAACACTTGTCAATAGTGTATTGAGGAATTTAATTGTCTGAAAATATGTAGTGATGGTGATATCCTTGTCTCTAGATATCTAGATCTAGTTGAAACTCTGTGTCTCAAAGTCATAGGGACTTGTGATAATACTTCAAAACATATTTGAGTTATATAGTAGTCTGCCTCCCACCATAGATCACCCTCTGATCAGACCAGATTTTAGATATAGTAGTCTGCCTCCCACCATAGATCACCCTCTGATCAGACCAGATTTTAGATGCACTGAGATAGTAAAATACTACTAAATTGTCCCCTTCAAGAGAGGACACCCCTCTTATAAGGCCACTCTTTCATTGATGAAGGGGTGGCCTTATAAGAGGGGGACTGCTGTACAGGATAAATCAAGCTGAAAATGACTATGAACAGATCAATATTTTTTTAACTTGTCTGAGTCTGCTTACATTTTCTGACTATATGATATTCTTGAATGCAGATTTTCATTATTAAGTAACATCAGCAAAAAAAAGGAAAAAGCAAAATCTCTGAAAAACAAAACAGAAGTTTTTCTGGACTTGACTGTATATATGAGTAACATGATGGGTGTCTTATAAGAAGCAGGAACTGATTACCCTTCTCAAGCACCTGAGTTTAACCCCCGGGTTTTTGTGGGGTCCATGTTTCTCATCTGTTTAGTTTTCTGTATTGCGTTTTTTGTTTTGTATTTTATGTTTTGTTTGTCTGCATCCATTGTCTTGTGTACCCACTGTTGCCAGTTCCTCTGGTTTGTCCATTCTTGATTGCCCCTTTGGTTTTCTCTAACATTTTTTTTTTTTTACAAAAACATGTGAAATTATGAGGGTTTTTTAACAGTACTCCCGGGATAACAAAACAGAACTTTAAATAAAACAATTAGTGATTTTTTTATACTTATACATTATCCCTTAGAAGAGCCACAAGGGGAAAATTTAATATACTCTTATCCTGATTTGTGAAAAGAAAATCAAATCATCTCAATGATATCATGATTAGTATGCTTATCTCGATTTAAAAAAATCGTCAGACTAAGAAATTGCTATTTTCCACTAAAAACCCTACATCTAATTTAATCTTCTGTACAAAAATTCTCAATTCTCTCATAAATTTTGAAAAGCAAAGCAGATGTCAATGCTTGAATGTTTTTCATTGAACATATATAGCTATTTAAGGTACTGGTAGACAATTTTCATTTGTGAACTTCTATAGAGTACTGATGGTTTGTGGGGGGGGGCGGTGGTTTTCTCTGTGTACTCCAGTTTCCTCCACCAATAAAACTGACCGCCAGGATTTAGTTGAAATATTGTTGAAAGTGGCGTTAAACACCAACAAACAAAGCCAAACCTAAAGGTTTGTGTTCATTTTATCAGTTATGTGTTTCAGGTCGCAGTTACTTGCTGCAGGTCACTGGGTTTTTCTGGGTACAGAGGTCTCTTCTTGTCAATAAAATTCACTACAAATGATATAAATTGAAATATTATTGAAATGGTGTTAAATACCTATAATCTTTTAATCATTATCCAAAAGTTATAGACAATTTTTTGGAGGCAAGTGTTCTAATTGACGTATAGTAAAATTAAATAGAAAGATACACAGCTTCTACAAAATTCCTAATTATAAATTTGGTCCTAATAAATATGACAAAGTAATTTGTTTCGTTGGAAATTGACACTTTAAATACTAGTTTCAAAGGGAATTTTCATTAATGCACTTGTTTATGATTTTTATGAATTAGTTTCATAGTATTTAAACACATTTGAACATAATACTTTAATTAAATCTGAAAAATACATTATTTAAATTGATTTTTAAAATTGATAGCCTACTTGAAATGCATTTATATTGCAAGTTATTCCTTTTCTTTTTGTTTCAGAATAATAATTCTTGAAGCGATTTATTTAAATTGTAATGTTTTCCCTTATCGAAGTCGATGTCATAACAAGTTTCTTCGTCTCTCTAACTAAGGAAGCTATATATTACAATTCATTCATTTTCGTTACAGATACATTTCCCAGATGAGTCTGAAATACAAAGAAAATTCTTAAAAAACATGTTTATAAGTTTTTACCGATATTAATTAAATCCTTCGTGTAGTCTGTGTGGACCATTGTTACAATATTTAACTTTAAGAGTGATAGATATTACGATATAACACTGTACTACATCTCAACACTAATACAATAAAATGATAGTTAGCGATCACATCTTAAGCCTAGTTTTATCCCTGTGATAAATAGAAGTGTTAGTTAAATGAAGTTTCCAGCTTCCAGTTTATACATTTAGATTCATCTATTGATTATGCTCTATCTTAAGTGACAAATGCCGTTCTTTTATTTATCCCTCGATATCTGTTCAGTCTGTATCGTGAAGTTGGCTAAAATAGCCATCTGAATTTCGCTTCAGATTTTTTTCCCCTCCCTAGCTAACTGACATATGAGATATTAGAAGTAATATTTAAATGACATTTTTGTATTTTTGATGTTCGTCACATCAAAAAGTGGTTATGATAATAAACAGATTGAAAAATTGTCAAAATATTGATTCAGTTGTTATAATGGAATTTAATATTTCTGAAAATGACCAAAAAAAATCAAACACTTACAGCATTGATTTTAATAATATGGGTCATAAAGTTTTTTTTGTTTGTTTGTTGTTTTTTTTTATTATTTGCTGTCGCCATCAGAAAATATAAATAAAATATATATTTCTGCATGATGACCATAAAAATATCTTGTGCTCACAGACCCATAACCAGGAATTTTTAGGGGTTGACCCGGTTCAATAAATTCATGAAACGGCATGATGGTCTTGTGGCTGATATTCCAAATCTCAATATTATTAGTCAAAATTCAATCAAAATCTCAAAATATCCAATAGTCGTATTTCAACCAAAATCTTGACTTCAAAAGTCTTTCTTGGTTTTCAAACAAGGTAGTGGTCATATGAATCCCTTGTGTCGCCCTCCCCCCACCCCCTTACCACATCTCCAGTATTGTTCTTAATTATAGTTGAACATCATCCTCTCAAATGCTGATAGGTCATTTTTCTGGATAACTTATTGTAAGAATATGATCAGTCCCTAGTTATTGTGAGCTAAGTACACCATGGTAGCTTGAATCCTCTGTTTTTTTTCAAACTAAAATTTAGTATTTCCATTTGACTTCGACACAACCAGACACAACTGTACTTACAAAAAGAAAAAGAGACCGTTTACATTAGACGATGAATATTGTCCATCCAAGGTCAGAATCACATCCTGAAAATCCATTTAGAAATTGTTAGACAGGAAAGAAAAAACAAACTAGATAGGGGAAAAAGACATTGAGGAAATCCTGTCTGAAAAAAAAGTCTTTGTTACTTCCTGGTAATTAGCACTGCCGGTAGATCATTGAGTATAGATAATTGTGTGGTGTCAGAAATCCTCTTCAGGGGGGCTTGGTTTATTAATTTGTCTATGATGCTATCATTGTATGTATTGCACCATAACATATCCCCAGTTATGAGGTGTATTTTTGACTTCAAGCTAAAAGGTGAGAATTTTACTTCAAAGACCAAGTGAGCATTTGTCATCACTTTGTGTCTGTTGTTTGTCGTCATTAATTAGGTCCTTAGCATTTCATATTTTGATCATCTCTTCTGAAACTACTGGGCCAATGAAACTAAGCTTTGCAGACATGATGTTTGTGAGATCCTCTATAAAAATGATTCCTCATTTTGTCTTGTTCAAGGCAAATCATGGCCAAAATGAGCAATTCTTTTTTCTGTGATTGTAAAATAAAGCAGGTTTTGAAGAAACAACCATATTTATTATAATCAATTCAAGATTATAGGTCATGCATCCATTACAAGCTCAGTATATGCTTGACTGGAATTCCTTAAACAAAAATTACAGTAATAAAGGCTGGAAATTTCTATCAATTTTCCATTGGTTTAACCATAGGGTGAAAAAAGGGACATTAAAGGTAATTATGAACTTGCAAATGTTTATGCTTTTACTAACTTTAATAATCTGTTGTTCATAATTAACATGCCTTCTCTTATTTTGATCTACTGGCAGAAGAAATGTAAAATGGTAGTTTTATTTCTGCTTTCAGTAAATAATATTTACATTTGACCACAATTATGAAAGGTCGTGATCGTATGTTAAGTGGATCTACAACTACTTATGCAATCAGTGCATATCAGTTGTTAGTTTGAATCCTGCTCGTGGAGAAGTGTACTCGATACAACATAATGTGATTAAGTTTGTCAGTGACTTGCGACAGGCCGATGGTTTTCTCCGCATACTCTGGTTTCCTCCACCAATAAATCTAACCGTCACGATATTACTGAAATATTGTTGAAAGTGACGTTAAACACCATAACCCTAGCCATACATTTGATCACATTTATGAGTTATAGACATCTTTATAAGGGTGTGTTTGATTAATGTTATCTATTTCTTTTGTCAGTTTTCTTCAGTAATTAATTGGCTTCATTAAAAGCTTACTACTTCTATTAAATAGTTTGTGACATTCAAATTCAAGATTTGTGTTTAAATCTGGCATTTTTGAAATTCTTAAATCACAAAATTATATGAAAATTATGAAGAAAAACCGTGAAGTGCTGTGCATTTGTGAGTGAAACTTCCAATCAATTTGCATTTGCAAATGAAATTTTCATCAAAATTGGTCAAGTAATGATCTCTGTATATAATTTCTTCAAATTGTAGTTTTATTATAATATATAGACATAAATCTTTAGTTATACAGGACAGGCCTTAAGCCGATTGGACTAATTGCTCCCAATTAGGCCCCCACGCTGACTCTTGTCTGTACACACAACACACTGCAGGTTTAACAGGGAACAGCAATGATTATAATTTTTTTATGGGACCCACATCTCCTAAGGCTGACCCTGTAGTTATACCTCTAGATTTTAATGAGATTGGGGTGATTGTCGATTTCAACATACATGTCAGTGTTTAATTGTGATAGTCATTGTGAATGATTTTACACTGTTGAGAGATTGCTGCTGTCTCTTTTTATAAAGGAACATTGAGCTAATTTTCAGACACCAGGTTTTTTTTTAAATAAATATTTTATGTGGGTAGACATATGTTCTTGCTGAATTTGCAATTTTTAAAAGTTGACAAATCAGACAGGTCAATGTCCTGTCACTTACGTAAGCAGAGCCAAAAGGACATATTTCTCTGACAATTTATGCCAAGTCATATTAAATACAATTTACATGAAAGTCTGCTTTGTTTTCAAATTCTATAACATTGAAGTAACGGATGTGTATTTAATTACCTAAAGAAATAATTGATGTGGGTGTTTTGGGTTATATATCAGCTATATTCACTACAAAGTCAAGAGATTCTGAACAGACCAGTTTCTGTGCTAGAAATTCTGAAAAGTGTCTGAACAGATTCTGAACATTGCTCAAAATTCTGAACAGATTCTGAACATTACTTAAAATTCTTAACAGATTTAAAAAAATAATTACATGAAATTTGTTTCAAATGATTTTTTTTTTTAATGTAATTAATTTATACAAATAAACCCTAACCATTTTTTATTCTGTGCATAATTTTCCAATCTTATTCTCAATGAAAACATTCATCTGAATATATTATACTTATAACCTATGAAATACAAAGGTAAGTCACCTGTGAGTGATGGTTTTACCTGTACATATAGGTAATTAGTCATTTCCTGTTGTATATTGGAACCACAGGTGATACTGTGGAGATGGATACTATTTATAAATTTGTCATTTTCTTCATTTCAATTTTACTTCATATATACATGTATATGGGGTTTTTTTAATTACAAAAATATATACATTATTTCATTTCTCATTAAACTTACCATTTCAATTTTTCTTCTTTAGCTGAATATATTTTACTTCATTTTCATTACATTTTAATTAAATATAACATGTAATATTTCACATAGTAATGCAGGTCTGAAAAGTGAAATTTATTATATAAAAAACTAAACTAAACTAAAAAACAATCTAAAAATATAAGAATAAGTCTGTTAAAATTTAACAACTTGAGGAAAAAATAATTAATCTTTTGTAAAATGTCTCAAAAGTGAAATTTATAATAAAAAAATATAACTAACCAGAACACAATCTAAAAATGTATGAATAAGTCTCAGAGTAAGTCTGTTAAAATCTAACAACTTGAAAAAAAAATTAAACTTTGTAAAAATTCATATATTAAAATTTCTTTCTTATTTCATCTCTTTTCCCTGAATTTATTGTGGATAACAGTATATGTAGGGTTATGTAGCTTGCTGTTAACACAGAGCTGTTAACATAAGATTAAGTTAAATTAAGGAAAATGGGATGAAATAATAAAGAAGTTTTATTGAAAATAAATGCAAGAAATGTATGTAAACAGAAAGAGGATTAATTCATAAATTAAAATGATTTTTAATACAATTTATTAAGAAATAACAATCACAATTTCGTTATTTAGGTAAATACTTATTAGACAGATTT
>MJUT01049113.1:173920-188329 GCA_002080005.1 Gigantidas platifrons | reverse complement strand
TCACCAATTTTGAGAATTGTGTCTTGTTTATGCAATAACTTTAGTAAACATGGATAAATTTGAATAATATTTTGCAAGTAGCTTGTAATTATCATTATCTTGGATTTGTTGTAACATGGAAATATTTGAAGCAAATGTTTTGGGGGAAAATGTTAGTTTTTGGTTGAAAAATCACCAATTTTGAGAATTGTGTCTTGTTTATGCAATAACTTTAATAAACATGGATAAATTTGAATAATATTTTGCAAGTAGCTTGTAATTATCATTATCTTGGATTGGTTGTAACATGGAAATATTTGAAGCCAGTGTTTTGGGGGAAAATGTTAGTTTTTGGTTGAAAAATCACCAATTTTGAGAATTGTGTCTTGTTTATGTGATAACTTTAGTAAACATGGATAGATTTTGGTTGAAAAATCACCAATTTTGAGAATTGTGTCTTGTTTATGTGATAACTTTAGTAAACATGGATAGATTTGAATAATCTTTGCATGTGGCTTGTAAGTATGTTATACATTAAGACTGCAAGGCTGCTTTCTATTAAATATATAAAACTAAATATTATGCAAGTGCGGGGGGATACGTCGCGCATTCATGCGCTAGGTGGTTCTTTTATTATTCTCTAGATGGAGATTTACATAACCACAAAAATGCAATGTTTCCTCTAACCATAAAAATAGTATCTGAAACTTTCAAATTGAATTTAAATGAAGTTGATCATTCATATAGCATATAAAACTGTTAAAAAGAAAACAATAAAAATAATTTATAAAAGTAGAAGTCTGAAAGACTAACAAGGACAATTGGATTTTTTAAGTGCACTAAGGTCACGGACATATTATAAATAGATAATGAACATCTTGGCTGTTAAACAGGAATTGGATACAAGTTCTATTAAAAGTACAAAGACATAATTGAAAAAATGCTTTCAGGGAAATATATCTTCTCTGGTATTTACATATACTCTAAAAGAATCAAATTACATAAAAAATATGTTTTTATTTCCTATGTCTCATTTTATGAAGTAGAAAACAGTATGGTACTTTCCAGGTTTTATTTCCTATGCCTCATTTTATGAAGTAGAAAGCAGTATGGTACTTTCCATGTTTTATTTCCTATGCCTCATATTATGAAGTAGAAAACAGTATGGTACTTTCCAGGTTTTATTTCCTATGCCTCATATTATGAAGTAGAAAACAGTATGGTACTTTCCATGTTTTATTTCCTATGCCTCATTTTATGAAGTAGAAAACAGTATGGTACTTTCTATGTTTTTATTTCCTATGCCTCATTTTATGAAGTAGAAAGCAGTATGGTACTTTCTATGTTTTTATTTCCTATGCCTCATTTTATGAAGTAGAAAACAGTATGGTACTTTCCATGTTATATTTCCTATGCCTCATTTTATGAAGTAGAAAACAGTATGATACTTTCCAGGTTTTATTTCCTATGCCTCATTTTATGAAGTAGAAAACAGTATGATACTTTCCATGTTTTATTTTCTATGTTTGCAGATTCTTACAACAGTGAAAGAATTATGAATTACATCTGGAATTTGATTCTCCTTTATGGAATCCAAATGAAATTTGGTACATGTAGTCCCCCTCTTACTAGACCACTCCTGCCAAAGGCCTCCCTTGTTATCAAGCCAGATTTCACATGCACTATGATAGTAAATTACTACTGAATTATACATCTCTTAGAGTAGTATTATAGACAATAGTGATTAACGATACAATATTAACTCCTGCATGAAGGTTTTTAGCACACCTGACCCAAAGAGTCATATGAACTATTCTGATCACTTTTTTTTGGTGGAATAGTACTTAGGTGGTCCCCTTTCAGTAAAACTGTCCTCTACGATATATAGCTGAAATATTGTTGAAAGTGGCATTGAATACCGTAATCCTAACCCTTCAGTCTTGTAATATTTAGCATGCTAAAAATAGTTTTAAAAACAGATGAGTGAGAAAAACCTAATAAATTTGTTTGTGTAGGTGGTATTTGGTGGATAGTCCAGTAACAAGAGACCAACATTGTTTAATGGATGGCCTTATCTAAGATATAATCAGAATGATCTAACTATACATTTTTCACAGCTAACAAAGTAATTTGATTGATAGATAGTGTTATTATTTAGACTTAAGATTGGACTGTATTGTTTTTATTGATAGGAATGATTTGTGTCAATAAAGTCATATGTATTTTCACCATATCGTTGAATTATCACTGATTTTCCTGGCAATAGAAGAGCTCTTCTGAATTACTTCATTACTAGACTGTAGTTACCATGGATTATTTATTTCCCTGATTTGCCTATTTATCTTTTATTTACACCCCAACCAATACATTTATTGTCATCTTTAATCAAAATGGTGATTTATGCCATACAATCCTCCATCAATTTGTTGTAATATCAGAATCTCTCAAAATTAATTGTTGTTACGGAGCAAAGGTTCTGGAATGAAGCGGTAGTAGTTTTTGCCAAGAGAACTCGGTTCAATAATTTGAAATGTCAAAAATTACTTGATATTGCATTATCATGTTTTTGTACTTATATAATTATTTTTCAAGAGAAATGGATTCTTTTAATGAGAAAAATGAGTTATCTCCCTTCTCCCTGATGTAATTGGTGTTATCAACTTTAAACAGAAAACTTATTTTGATACTTTTTAATTTTTTGTAAATTTCAGTATTTTTTTATACCTATCCATCTTCACTCAAGCATGACCTCCAACTTCTAAGATACTTAAATGTCTATAAGGAGAATAAACCATTGGACAATTCAATTAGTAACCAAGGATTTTGATGTAAAACAAAAACATGAGAGAATATACAACATTACACTTAGATATTAATTAAAGAGTAGGAACAACACTTCAATTGTTGTTCTGCATTTTACAGTAAGGTCTTCAATTAAGAGAATAACTCTTAACCTAGAATTTTGACATTTAATATTTTTTTCATCAAAGAGTAAATTGTTATTGCCATTATAAGTTTGAAAATGCTCATTTTTGCATTATTCAACACACTCTCTCTCTAACAGATTCAAATCATTTGAAAAAGGTTACTGCATGTAGAGTCAAACTTGTGTTCGACGGTCACCTCTGGGACAAAGAAAAAATTTGTTCACGCCAAGATATAACACCAATCAATCAATCAACGGGACAAAGGAAAAATGACCACATAACACAATTGACCTATTATATAAGATCATTTGATACAGATCCACCCATTTAAGGTTAAGGCAAGTTTGACTATATGCAAAAATTAACATTGTTTATATTGACCTTAACATACTTGTAGCTGGTAGTATTCATTCCATAGCTGAAGCCTTATTATTGTTCCTAGAATCACTTCCTGATCCAGTCATTCCAAAAAGTGTACATAAGAGATGTCTAGAATGTTCCAATAACTATCTTCTATGTAAACAGGTGAGTACATAAATCAGCAAGTCAGAAATCAAAAACACACCATTATATTAGTGATAAAACATGTTACTATTGTGTTACACAATGTAAGTGGTGAAAGGAAAAAAGTTTGAAGATACTAATAAGGTAATCAGAAACCGTAAATCGAAAAAGGACATACCCGGTACAATAAAATAGACTGAGCAACACAAACCCCACTGAAAACCAGGAGTGAACTCATGTGCTCCAGAAGGGTAAGTAGTTCCTGCTCCACTAATGGCACCTGTCGTGTTGCTCTTGTTAAAAGTCTGGTGATAAATCATGAAAGATGAAAGGAAGATAGGATTGTGAATATGACAAACAGAACTTAACCATGGTCATCTGTCACACAGATATTCCTTAAAGATAAACCAAATTATGACTTCATATTAAATCATGTATATTTATAGAGGAATATGGTGATAATTTAAGGAAAATAATATTTTGAATATAAAAGTGTCAAAAAGTGAAAGATATTTTATATTATTATTTCACATGTAAATTAGATTAGTTAAGATGAATTTATATAATTTATCACTTATAATTATATGCACATATAAAATGTAATTTTTTTTCTCCAGATTATTCATCAAATACCAGAATATCACAGAAATGTATTTAGATATCTCACGTCATTTCTCAAAGAACTGTTGACCAGGTCAGATAATAACAACTTAGATATTAAATTCTTAGGCAAGTATATCATAGATTTGTTTTAAGTCACATTAATCAATTTAGTTTTTAAAATTTAAGGTAGGTTTTTTCCATTAAAAAATTTAATTGCTGTCATAGTAACCAAACCAAAATCCATAAAATATTCTCAGAATTTACAACATAAATTTGTAAATATGAATGCCCTCACAACCTACTCTTCTTAGATACAATGATACATGCCTTCTGCCAACAAATTGGAGTTGTTCTATGGAGACAGTGATGAAAACACAGTAGTCCCCCTTTTATATGGCCACTGGCCTGACTTTAGATGAACTAATATAGATTATTATACTTCATGTATGTAAGCTGTAATTTTATTGGATAAGATGATGGTAACATTCTGCTCTGACACATGGCTCAGCGGGTAACAATTTTTTTTTACTGTCACCCTCTCTTTTAATACCTCAATTTGATGATTGTGAATCAATTGAAACATTAAAATGAAGGAAAAAAAACTTCATTGTAAACGAGAAAGTGAAAACATTCAGCATAATAAATTAAATAACATATATATAGTTGAGAGGGTGATAGATCAGATTGTTATCCTTCGAAAAAGACATTGTCAACCTCGGCTTCACTTCAGTTGACAATGTTTTTGTCAGGGTAACAATCTGATCTATCACCCTCATGAAAATTATATAGCCCAACCTTGGTTTGTAGACTTTAGATAAGTTTTCTTGGATAATCGAAGTAAACATTTAGTTCATTGTTAGTGGCTTTCAGCTTAATAGTTCATGGGATATTTAGAAGTAAAAATCATTTATCCTTTGACTTAGTTAATACAAGGTTAGACTGTACAAGAACTGTGAAAAAGAACGTTGGAACATTGAAAGTCTGAAGTTGAAATGAGTATTTTTTTTTATGCAAAATGATTAAAATATCAAAACAATGATTGTCTGGAGCCATATTTTATTTAAAAAAAAAAAAAAATTTACTGATAGGCCTAGATCTATCAAAGTAATAAGGATGTGCCATGTATTGTATACAAGTTATGAGTACTTCTTTTCTAAAAGCTGGGGAGGTCATGTTATGTTCACTTTGAGGAGTGAATTCTGCTCAGAGTACTAATTTAATACCCTTTCTGCTTGTTAAGAATTGAATTATGTAATATCTATAAACAAGAAATGATAGTATTCTTGAGTATATAAAAGATTACGGTTGTAAAATCGTATTAACAAGATTTTAATTAGGTTGAAATATAAATAATAGTGAATAGTAACCATAAAAATTTACATCTTATGGTAAGATTTCCAATATTAGGGTAGAAGTTGAAGTGTGTAGAAATATAGATTCTCCTTCAGTCGCCCGTGGGTTTACGATATTTCTCCACGCAAGAGAGTTAAATTAAAAATTTTAACCACAAGCCGTAAGGCGAGTGGTTAAAATTTTTAATTTAACTCTCGAGAGTGGAGAAATATCGTAACCCACATGGGCAACTGAAGGAGGATTTGTTTCTCCCATTATTTAACACAAACTTTATTTCAAAAGCCGTCAAACAAGTCAAATGTGGGGAAAGGCACGAGACATTTTAATCCTCTAGAGGATTACAGATTTTTCCACCACTGGGTCAGCGGGGTTAAGATGACGTCATAATGGGAGAAAGCTTTTTATTTTACACATAAAAGATTTTCCTGGGCGATTACTGTCTTTTATTGTATGCATTACATTCAGTGAAAATTCAATTACTGTTGATTGAATTCTTTGATCATATATAATATATATAGGGGGCCGTCATGGTCGTGATCATATGGTAGTTGGATTTACAACTATCTTTGCAAATCAGTGCCTATCACCAATTAGTTGTGAGTTCAAATCCCGCTGATGGCGAGGTGTACTCGATGCACCATTATATGATGAAGTTGTCAGTAACTGGTGGCAGATTGGTAGTAATCTCCGGGTACTCCGGTTTCCTCTACCAGTAAAACTGAATGCCACAATATTACTGAAATATTGTTGAAAGTGGTGTTAAACATCATAAACCTAACCTTTTTTTTAAGGTGTTTAAGTGTATGCACATTGTAATTTTTTGATTTAGAATGTGAATACAGACACATTTTTCATGTCCCTGCCACTTGGCGTTGGGTGCATTAAGGTTCACCCTTGTCCATCATTTGGTTTTAACTCAGTAACTGAAGTTCCCCTTAAACAATAATTTTGAATTTAGGCACAAGGGCAGGGACCATAAAGGAATGCCAAGTTGGATTTTGGACCTGTTTTTCTTAGGCTAGCTGGAAGAGGGGTCTTCCGGGTCCTATTGTGAGAAAAAAATTTAAGCAGTGATGGTCATCAATTCCACTAATATAAACAAAATGAACAATCATCTCTCATATCTCATCTCACGTCACCTATGTTTATGAACACATGTTTTCAATTTTTTCATGTAAAAGATATTAGATGTTGAAAAACATTGGTTTTATAAAATACAATTTGATATTCTTGTCAGAAATTGTGTAGACGGATCAATTATCATTCAGAAAAGATGAGAGAGAAAAAAATCTTTAATTTATATAGAGTAGAAAAATTGATTGTAAAAAGGTTTCATGTGTCAGATTTTGAAGATTTCTTATTATCAGATGTAATGTGATATTTTACAGCTTAAGATAAGGGATTAATTTTTGTCAATGTCTTGAGTGCAGTATATTTAGGCCTTTTCTTAAGATTGTATCTTTTGGGTTAAATTCAATATCATTACATGAGCTATCCCTACAGTTTAATAAATAACCTTGTACAGGTAATATCAAACATTAGTTACCCTTCAATAATTCATGTGTGATTCCTGAGAGACTGATTGATATTTATATTATTATTTATTTCTGATGACAATTTAGATTGTAGATGAACTGCATCGGTGGTGTAATGGTTAGCATGCACACCTCAAGTGCGGTAGATCGTGGGTTTGAGCCCAGATCAGGTCTAACCAAAGACTATAAAATTGGCATTTGTCGTTTCTCCGCTAAGCACACAGCATTAAGAAGAAGACCAAAGGATAATGTGTCGGAATAGGGCAACATGTCTATCCACGGACTTTTGTTTCAGTGAGCTAGCACTATTAAAATCCAACTAAGCGTGATGGTCTAGTACAAAGCAAACCTCATCATCATCTCATTGAAAATAAACTTGTTATTATGTCCCCGCCACTAAGTGGCTGGGACATATATTGTTACCCATGTCTGTAATTCCGAAGTAAAACCGTTGTGACCACTTTTTTCTGTATGCTTTGAGATATTGACTTAATATTTGGTATGTGGGTGTATAATGATAAGTTACATATCAAGTTTACGTTTTGTTGCGGTCCAATGATTTTTGGCCGAGTTAATGACTTTGAAATTTGGCCAAATATTTAGTTGTCACCACTTTTTTTCGCTATGCTCGGAGATATTGACTAGATTTTTGGTATATGAGTGTATAATGACGAGTTACAGATCAAGTTTACATTTCGTTTCGGTCCAATGATGTTTGGCCGAGTTATGGCCCTTGGACTTTGAAAATTGGCCAGATATTTAGTTGTCGCCACTTTTTTTCGCTATGCTTGGAGATATTGACTTGATTTTTGGTATAAGAGTGTATGGTCATAAGTTACAGATCAGCTTTGAAATTAATTCCGGTTGAATGATTTTTGGCCAACTTACAGCCATTCGGCTTTGAAATTTGGCCAAATATTTAGTTGTCACCACTTTATTTCACTATGATTTGAGATATTGACTTGATTATTGGTATGAGAGTGTATAATCATAAGTTACAGATCAACTTTGAAATTCATTCCGGTTGAATGATTTTTGGCCAACTTACAGCCGTTTAACCTATTACTGAGGGAATTAAAAAAGGGTGAAACATTTGCGAGCCTCCTTAATATTCACGACGGAGACCTTCGTGTCGTTCCGACACATCTAGTTGGAATAGAATATCACAAAGCAGTAACTTATGCAAGCCTCTAGTTTTTAGCTGGGCGTCCGTCGTCCATCTGTCGTTAGCTTTTTGCATTTTAATCAACTCCTCTAAAACCACTGGGCCAATTTGAACCAAATTTGGTGGAAGGGTCCTTGGGTGGTCCCCTTTCAGAATTGTGTCCGACAATCCCCCCGCCTCCCAAGATGGTTGCCGTTACTAAAAATAGAAAATTCAGCAAAAAATCACTTAAAAATTATCTTCTCTGAAACTGCTGGGCCAATTGGGCCCAAACTATGGTGGAATGGTCTTCAGATGGTCCTCTTTCAGAATTGTGTCCGACGACCCTGGCCGCCAACCAAGATGGCCACCATTACTAAAAATAGGAAATTCAGCAAAAAATCACTTCCTCTGAAACTGCTGGGCCAATTGGGCCCAAACTACGGTGGAATGGTCTATAGGCGATCCCCTTTCAGAATTATGTCAGACGACCTCGGTCACCAACCAAGATGGCTGCCATTACTAAAAATAGAAAATTCGGCAAAAAAATCACTTATAAATTATCTTCTCTGAAACTGCTGGGCCAACTTTGAGCCAGGTGAGCGATTACATGCTCCTAGGAGCCTCTAGTATTAATTAAGTACTTACTTGTCAATGTTTTAAGTAGTCACTTTATCAAATAAGTTATATTTATTGCCCTATCGTTGTACTCTAACCCCATCCCAATAATGTTGTTCTTTAATTGTCGTTTTTTATAGATTTAACCTTAATTGACTCCTATTTAAAATGATGTAGAATTTGTTCATATATTGATGTTTATCTTAAGCAATTCCCATCATCACATGCCTGGAAAAATATCTATATCTATGCCTTGTTACAATGGAGGAAATTATCTATTATATACAAATATAACAAAAAAAACTATAATAATACCCTGTCGTAAAGAAACCGTTAACTGTTCTCTTTTGTCCTGGTAATTAAGTCTGAAAGTCAATTATGATGACAAATTGATTAATATATCTTTACAGTATCTGCTAAAAAAAACTTTTACAACATCAAACATCATAGCCTTGTTTTTACTTGTTTCATTTGTCTTTAGCAATTATCAAAAAGCATGGAACATATTTGTTGTTGGACGATGCTTGTCTGACAGTGTTTGTACAATATAATACATTTCCTGAGAGATGCCTTTTTGAGATGACTTAATGAATACAAACTGACAGTGTGAATACGATGTCCGTATTTTCCTCGCCGGTTATCATGGATGATTTGGCTACTGTTGACAGACAGAACCTTTTTCCTGTTCAGACGTTCTTTTGATGGATTGTATTATAAATGAATAATGGCCTCCCAATAAGGATTTCTTATATTGGTATCTGATCTTTGTACAAATATTCCACTCATGCAAATAGTCTTGGTCAGTCCATTGTTATAGAAATTTAAATCTTGGCTTTCTTTCTATAATGATTTTTTTTTATATAGGAAAAATAATATTCATGTAATCATTCGTCTTTCATTGTCAGAAATTCCTATACAGAATTTTGGTAAAAATATAAAACATAATATTGTAAATATTATATGTGCAGGGCATGAAGAATGATTTTTTAAGTCACTTACCCAAGGGAAAGTGAAATAAAAAATTTACTTTCCCTTACAAATTTCTACTTTCCCGTTGAGGCCCACGAAGCCGGCCGAATTTATCTAGGAGGGTTTGGGACATGCCCCCACATGAACATTTTGAAATATTTAATGCAAAATCCTGCATTCTGTTCATAACTGAAAGGGTTTTGTTGTTTGAAAATAAATTTATTTTTCTTACTTTGATTTTTGTGTGTTTATAAGCAATTTGAGATTTGAATCTAAATAAAACTACATTTTTGCTGGTTTGTGATTATTATTTTTGATAAATCTTGTTTTAATGCTCCTAGTTGTAAGGTCTGGAAATTTTACAGAGGATACAAAACATCTTTTCATTTTCGTACACAGAAATTCGGCCGACTATTTCACTTGAACGAACGGTTCCTTTTTTCTTTATTAAGATCTATTATATTCACTGACTTCCGACCTTTCTAAAGGCTGTGCCTACTCATATTATCTAATTTTTAATTTATTTCAAAATATCCGGACATCTGTGAAAGTTCAACAAACCACATTGATATCTGGTACCTTGTGTATATACAATTTTATACCTTTACGTATGGAATTCAGGCTTAAATAAATCGTAAACCAGTTTCAGAAACTGATATCTCTGATAACCGCAAAGTACAACAACGAGCAACAACGGATTTATAACACTTTCCCGGCGGGAAATACCGATCAGCAAGTTACTTTCCCGTGTGTTTTTTTTTACTTTTTTTACTTTCCCCGGGAAACGGGAAATGGTAATCTTCATGCCCTGATGTGGTACTTTGGGAACAGCTAGGTACATGATGTTTATCTTGTTTCCTGATAAACCACTACTTTTAAGTAGTGTTTGTGTTACATGATGTTTATCTCTTTTCCTAATAAACCAATTCTTTAAGCTGTACTAGTAGGTACATGATGTTTATCTGGATTCCTGATAAACCAATTTTTTATGTTGTACTTTTTTAGCTCACCTGGCCAAAGTCCAAGTGAGCTATTGCCATCACTTGGCGTCCATCGTCCGTCCGTCTCTCCGTCGTACGTCATAAACTTTCACATTTTAATCTTCTCCTCAGAAACCACTGGGCCAATTGCAACCAAACTTGGTGGGTCCCTTTCAAAAATGTGTCCGACAGCCCAGCCCTCCATTCAAGATGGCTGCTTTTACTAAAAATAGAAATTTCTTCAATTGTCCATTGCTGCTTTAGTATAAGTCAAAATGAGCTCAAATTTTAACTGCAGCTACATGGCAAAGAGTAGTTTAACATATATTCCGGGCTTTTCTGTGAAATTTTTCTTTCAGCCGATTTATATCAATTATGCAAATTATGCAGATTTTGATAAAAGATCACATTTAAATCTTCTCTGAAACCGCTGAATCAAATTAAACCAAACCTGGCAGGGATGGTCCCTGTGTGGGGCCCTTTCAAAATTGTGTCCGACAGCCCCGCCCTTCATTCAAGATGGCTGCTGTTACTAAAAATAGAAATTTCTTCAATTGTCCATTGCTGCTTTAGTATAATTCAAAATGAGCTCAAATTTTAACTGCAGCTACATGGCAAGGGGTAGTTTAACATAAATTCTGGGTTTTTCTGTGAAATTTTTCTTTCAGCCGATTTATACCGATTATGCAAATTAGGCATATTTTGATAAAAGATCACATTTAAATCTTCTCCTCTGAAACCGCTGAACCAAATTAAACCAAATCTGGCAGGGATGGTCCCTGAGTGGGTCCCTTTCAAAAATGTGTCCAACAGCCCCCATTTTCTATTAACTTTAGATGTAAAATTGAAAACCAGGTGAGCGATTACAGGCTCCTGGGAGCCTCAAGTTTACTGCTAGGTTCATGATGTTTATCTGGTTTCATAATAAACCAATACTTTAAGTTGTACTTTTGTTACTGCTAGGTACATAATGTTTATCTGGTTTCCTAATATACCAGTACTTTAAGTTGTACTTTTGTTACTGCTAGGTACATGATGTTTATCTGGTTAAGTGGTTTCCTAATAAACCAGTACTTTAAGATGTACTTTTGTTACTGTACATGATGTTTATCTGGTTTCCTAATATACCAGTACTTTAGGTTGTACTTTAGTTACTGCTAGGTACATTATGTTTATCTGGTTTCCTAATTATACCAGTACTTTAAGATGTACTTTTGTTACTGTTAGGAACATAGTGTTTATAGAATTGATTACAGCAGTATTAACCTTCGTCTGTCCTCAGTTACCGGTAGTCTTACTGATTGTTTGTTTACACAGATCACTGCATCATTTGTCCTCAAGTGAATTATATATCTGATGTGATCATGATTAAGGTAGTTCTCAGGCTTAAATTTGCACATAATTTCGACACATGTAACATTTTTGTCACATTGGTACCCATTCATTAATTTTTTTACTACCATCTATCTTACAAAAGTTTATGGCAAAAAGGTTAAAGGGTGCCTTTAAAGATAAGCAATAAATGATTTTCCATAGTTAACCACAGAACATTGAAAAAAACACTGAAATATAACTTAATTTTTTTTTTTTACAACAAATCTATCATTTTAGTTTGTNTAAGCAATAAATGATTTTCCATAGTTAACCACAGAACATTGAAAAAAACACTTATAACTTAATTTTTTTTTTTTACAACAAATCTATCATTTTAGTTTGTTTGTTGGTTTGATGATGGTGTTTAATGCCACTATCAACAATATTTCAGTTATATCGTGGCGGTCAGTTTTATTGGTGGAGGAAACCGGAGAAAACCACCAACCTGTCGCAAGTCACAGACAAACTTTATCACATATACACCTCGCCTTAATCAAGATTCGAACTCACAACATCAATGGTGATAGGCACTGATTGCATAGGTACTAATAGTTGTAAATCCAACTACCATACGATCATGGCCATGACGGCCCCTCTATCATTTTAGTGTATCGAGAGTGGAAAAATATTGTAATCTACTGTTAGCAGCATAATCTGTTTCTGCTATGATCAAAATGTCAAAAATATGTTATTGTCCTTCTTCACTTTAGGGCTTCTGATTACCCTTCAAGATTTTCTCAAGTTATTAATTTCCATTGTTAAAGACCGCCTGAAGGAAATTTAACCACTTTGGTGACTTAAATACTACAAAAATTTAACCAACTAAGAATAGGAGAAAACATGATAAGTCCCAAAAGCTATTGAATAGTCAGACAGTTATTAACCTGATTTCATTTTAGACGTGAGAAAAAATATAAATTTGTAACAAGACAATTCACTTGTGTATTTAATCGTTTTTAGTTTGACATTAGACTTGTAATTTCTGAAACATTTGTAAATCTAGTGTTAACACTGCCGATCTCTTGTATAATTTTTGATTAACATTAAATGAAGCGAGGGGATCCAATCGTCATGTTAACTGAAAAACTAATTTATATGTATTATTTCATTTGTTAGCCGTCAAGCATTGTTTTTCAACAATATGAGTGACTTATTTTGTCTCTGTGTTAATGTATTTGAACATATCATCGTGATGTGATTGATGGATTCCGTGGTACGTTCTGTCGAAGAAATAATGTCATAATATGTTACACTTTCTTCACAGTTTGCTGACTCTACAGATATTCCAAAAAATTAACGCTAACTGCGAAATGGTAAAAAAAACATATATAATATGAGCTGTTGTTTATTTAATTCGACCAATCATGTAGTGAAGACTTTACAAGCCTTTTTAGCTCCCCTGGAAAATAAACTGAGTGTCATTATTTGGTATTTTGTTATCTGACCATATTCAGTTTTGGCCATCTTAGAAGGTGGAGTTTAAGCTATTATTGCCTTCATGTCAAGTGAACATCTAGAATTGTTAACACTTAGAGAGTTTGTTTTTCCCAGATCAAAATAGACATTATCTTGGTTTGTGTCTGATGAAGGTTTATTATATGCAACTCGTAGATATATTATTAATGGGAGGTTGTGGCCATGATTGTATGGTAGTTGGATTTACAGCTATCTATGCAATCAGTGCCTATCGCCACTAACGTTGTGAGTTCGAATCCCACTCAGGCGAGGTGTACTCGATGCAACATTATGTGTTAAAGTTTGTCAGTGACTTGCGACAGGTCAGTGGTTTTCTCCGGGTCCTCATGTTTCCTCCTCCAATAAACCCCACTGCCACGATATAACTGAAATTGAAAGTGATGTTAAACACCATAACCCTAACCCGTTAGATATTATATATCTTTTTCTTTTCTTTTTATATAAAGTATTACCCTTGTCCATCCGTTGGTACGTCTAGCATTTGGTTTCCACTTATGACTTAATAACGAAGGTTTACCTTAAAGGGGCATTTGCGGTAGTGTCTACCGACAAAATTTGTGGACGGAGCTTATCATAAAAAATTCTCGTTGATATGAACAGCATATTTATGAAACTGTATGTCACATGACCAAATTGAAGTAAAGGTCACATACCTCAGAAATTTGAATTTTCGAAGTAATTTTCGAAGTTTTTGGACTGATGAAGAATATTATTTTTAATAAGACTATAAGTTTCGTAGGGAGGAACACTAGTGACCCATGCCTGTCAAATATTTTGCTCCAAATATAACTGTGAAACTATGTATCATTGATTTTTAGCTCACCTGACCCGAAGGGTCATGTGAGCTATTGCTACCACTGGGAGTCCGTCTGTCGTTAGCTTTTTGCATTTTAATCAACTCCTCTAAAACCACTGGGCCAATTTGAACCAAACTTTGGTGGAATGGT
>MJUT01049113.1:162277-173494 GCA_002080005.1 Gigantidas platifrons | reverse complement strand
CTGGGCCAATTGGGCCCAAACTATGGTGGAATGGTCTTTAGGTGATCCCCTTTCAGAATTCTGTCCGACGATCCGGCCGCCAGCCAAGATGTCTGCCATTACTAAAAATAGAAAATTTGGCAAAACATTCTTTAAAAATGATCTCCTCTGAAACCGCTGGGTCAAAAGGGCCCAAACTATAGTGAAATGGTCTTTAGATGGTCCCCCTTCAGAATTATATCCGACAACCCCGCCCGCCAAAGAAGATGGCGACCATTGCTAAAAATAGTAGATTCACAAAAATTCACTTAAAAATTATCTCCTCTGAAACTGCTGGGCCAACTTTGAGCCAGGTGAGCGATTACAGTCTCCTAGGAGTCTCTAGTTCCTCCTCGAGATAACCATGGTCAAAATAATGAACAATCTGAATGTTTGCAACGCCCACATCTATTTATACTCACGGTCCTTAGTTTAAGCAGATCATTTGAAAATTATTCACAGATCAGGGACCATATATTGAATACCAAATTTGATATCTAACTTTTCCAATCTTTCCATTCTGTAGTGTTTTGATTTGCTGAAAAATATCTGTTTGCTTTAGTTGGAAGCAGTGGCATTCATATTCTAATTCTATAGGCACATTCTACAATTTTCGTTTAATTCTTTATAAACCATATACAATACTTTGAATTAAAAAGTTGTACATAGTAAGATTTAGAGAATTCCTTATGGGTTTCTTATCAACATTTCAGTTTTTACATCCAGACAAACAAAAATACCTCTTTTTCTACTAGTTATCTTTTGAATAAATAATTGATCTTCCATGGTAAACATCCGATCCCATAACTAATCCTTATTTTCCTTGAAAAATCAAGTTATTTTCTGGTATCTATTAATTGCAGATATTTAAAAAAACCAAAACAAATCTACTCGATCAACTCTTTAGATAGATTAGTTTCTATAATAGATATTTTTATAAAAGCATTTTTCTTTTTTTCCAACTGACTTTAAGCCAAAACCAATCAATAAAAATTAGTGCTGACTTCTCAGACTTTTTATACAGTTTGTTATGCCTAACTACGTCAATTCTTTATACAAGGGTAGTCATTTAGCATTCAACATCAGACAAATTTGGTCTTCATTTGCGGTGTGATTTTTGATTTGTCACCTAATTTGTTATATTACAAGTCTAACGTTTCATTGTGTTTACATAAACAGTAATGTAGAGATATTAATAGATACTAAACTGATCAAGCAGTGATCCAACGACTGAATTATTTATTTATTTTTTACAGATAATTAAGATATATAAGGTATATATCATACATTTTTCCTTATATCTCACCGACAGATATTTTCAGTATCAACAGACTGACTCTGATACTGAAAATAATCAGTCAGTGTGACATCAATCACAATGATGTTACTGATCAAAACAGTAACATCAGTTTTGAAGGCCTTGCTATGATACTAGCGATAATGTTTGTCTCGACCTTCATGACTGTCATTATTCTATATATTCCATAAAGGGGCATTTTTGGCTATAATGGTACTACAGTTATCCCCCTCTTATAAGACCACCCTTTATGCAATGATAAAAAAAAATGGCCTTATAAGAATAGAAGACTATTGAAGGGGTTTAGTAGTATTTAGCAATCTCAGTGCATCTGAAATCTGGTCTGATCAGAGGAATGGTCTTTGTGAGAGTGGTCTTATGCAATGTAAGAGGACTATTGTAGTATATAGCAGTGGAATTTGCATCTAGTTCTGATCACTGCTGAAGTTGTGAGTTGGATACCAGTTCATGCTGAGATGTAAGCTTGATACTACTTTACGAATTACAGTTTCTAAGTGAAGTGTGGCATGCCTGACCATCACAATATAATTGATTATCTGCTATTTAGCTTATATTTTCCTTAGATTTCTGAAATCATTTGATTGTTTTGGGGTTATAAATTACATTGCCTAATTTTTGCAAAGTTCTATTATCAGGATGATATAGTTGTTGTGAAGTAGAGTACAGAAAGTTCTAAGAAACATGTTGTATGTCTTATATTTCTCACTACAATATTTCATCAGTAGACAAAACGCCATTGAAAGTTTGATTGAATGACCTCATAGCACCAAAATAATTTCAACCATATTGTGGTGAATTTTTTATAGGATTTCATGCAGATATCTTATAAATTAGACAAAAACTATTTATAGAATAAATCTGATTCATTTAGACACAGATGGCAAAGGAACCACATAGATTCTACCGTTTGCATTTAATTTATTTTTAAAACAGACAGTTACCAATATATTACATTTATGTTAATAAGACCAATAAATGACACTGACATTCTATCAGATTCATTATGCCTGCATAAACGGTTGAAACGAAACTTGTTGGTGATGCCAGATGAATAAAGAACAGAGGCATCACATACCTTTTGCATTTCAATATATTTTTAAAATCAACAATTATCTTTGTTACATTTATGGTATTAAGACCAATAGATGACACTCTAACTTTCTATCATATTCATTATGCTGGTATAAACCGTTGAAAAGAATCCTACTAAGATGCCATATGGATCAAGTAGTTTCATTTATGCATGGCAAAAGTTCAGATGAGCTTTAGTTTTCATGTGGAGTCTGTCATAAGCTTTTCACTGTTTTAATCTTTATTGAAGTATCTTCACCTCGTAATCTGACCTTCCAGTTTTTCTGAATAAAAAAAATCAATTATTCAAATCAATAGTCTCAGGGCTAATATTCATCTGACTAGCCAGACAAATAATAACTGACTTTAACTTTTAAGTAAGGTTTCGTCTTTGATGGATCATATTTTGCCAATGGAACCAGAACTTTTAGAAATAAGTGTGTAAAGAAAAAACCGTTGTAGGACAAAAAGACAAAAAATGGTCAACAAAACACAACAAACTAAAGATTGAGCAAAACAAGCAAACCCTACTAAACACTGAGGTGGACTCATGTGCTATGGAAGGGAGAGCACTTCCTGTTCAACTACTAAACACTGAGGTGGACTCATGTGCTATGGAAGGGAGAGCACTTCCTGTTCAACTAGTAAACACTGAGGTGGACTCATGTGCTATGGAAGGGAGAGCACTTCCTGTTCAACTAGTAAACACTGGGGGTGTGAACTCATGTACTATGGAAGGGCAAGCAATTCCTGTTCAACTAGTAAACACTGGGGTGTGAACTCATGTACTATGGAAGGGCAAGCAATTCCTGTTCAACTAGTAAACACTGGGGGTGAACTCATGTACTATGGAAGGGCAAGCAATTTCTGTTCAACTACTAAACACTGGGGGTGAAGTCATGTGCTATGGAAGGGAGAGCACTTCCTGTTCAACTAGTAAACACTGGGGTGTGAACTCATGTGCTATGGAAGGGAGAGCAATTCCTGTTCAACTAGTAAACACTGGGGTGTGAACTCATGTACTATGGAAGGGCAAACAATTCCTGTTCAACTACTAAACACTGGGGGTGAAGTCATGTGCTATGGAAGGGAAAACACTTCCTGTTCAACTAGTAAACACTGGGGGGTGAACTCATGTACTATGGAAGGGCAAGCAATTCCTGTTCAACTACTAAACACTGGGGGTGAAGTCATGTGCTATGGAAGGGAAAACACTTCCTGTTCAACTAGTAAACACTGGGGGGTGAACTCATGTGCTATGGAAGGGCAAGCAATTCCTGTTCAACTACTAAACACTGGGGGGTGAACTCATGTGCTATGGAAGGGAGAGCACTTCCTGTTCAACTAGTAAACACTGGGGTGTGAACTCATGTACTATGGAAGGGCAAGCAATTCCTGTTCAACTACTAAACACTGGGGATGAACTCATGTGCTATGGAAGGGAAAACACTTCCTGTTCAACTACTAAACACTGGGGTGTGAACTCATGTACTATGGAAGGGCAAACAATTCCTGTTCAACTACTAAACACTGGGGGTGAAGTCATGTGCTATGGAAGGGAAAACACTTCCTGTTCAACTAGTAAACACTGGGGGGTGAACTCATGTGCTATGGAAGGGCAAGCAATTCCTGTTCAACTACTAAACACCGGGGATGAACTCATGTGCTATGGAAGGGCAAGCAATTCCTGTTCAACTACTAAATATTGGGGGTGAAGTCATGTGCTATGGAAGGGCAAGCACTTCCTGTTCAACTAGTTGTACCTGTCCTGTTACTGTTAAATGACATCAGCCTCATCTGATATGGATATGTGTTAGACAAAACTATGTATGAATATAATAATGGGTCGGGTAATATGTCTCTCAGACCTGGGTAATATTTTGGCATATTACCTGGACAAGACCACATTAATATCATTATTATACTGAGTGTCTAATTGTCCAGGTTAAATATGCCAAAATATTACAGTACCAAATATCACTACAGAAACTCGCACAAAGTATAATAAATATGAATATGACAGGACATAAATAAGTAATGTTGTTAGACAATGCTGTATGTAAATACCTACTTATACAACAGGACAGAAATGAGTGCCTAATATATGGAGAATGTACCATGCTTCTTGCACTTCAAGACAGTTTGCAACAGCTGCTGATTAGCAAAGATTGTCAGAAGTGATCATTGGTGGCCTGTTGCAAGGCAAAAATGTTCAACTCTTATCGATCATCTACCATATTCCTTGTGGAATCAAAATATCCATCCAGAGGCCCACCCTTGTGCCACGTTTTTTACCTACATGATGTATTGTTTATATTTACTTGTAATCATCAAGAATATAACAGAAATACTGCTGAATGATCTTTACCAACAATCAACAACATTCCACTGACTTTGTTCATATATGTAGTATTATTATTGCTAAATGTTAGGATTGTGTGCCAATGTCACTGGGTACAGATCTACTCATAAGCTAATTTTCCTTGATCCACATTATATATAGTAGTTACATCCACATCTGACATACCGATACTAGTTTCAATGGTCCATGTAAAGACCGGGGAGATATCTTCAAGTGTCCATAATAGTTATATCAATTATTATATAAATGTATATTTTAAGATGGCAAATCATGAGAAGATTTTCTCATGGGGGAGAATGGGATCGATACAAAGCCATCAATATTCTTTTGAAATATCACAGCTATTACGTATGCGGGTATCCTTACGTTATTTCTCCATCGTAATGTTTATGTATTCCAGACAAACAAATATAAAAAATATGTACTAGTTCTAATTTTTTTTCCCACTAGGGAAAATAACATATTAAAGAAAAAGAACGATAATGTTGAACATTTAATAAAAATGTGGTAAAATTTTGTTCTTTTGATGTTTTTCGGAATAAAGTGTTGAAATAATACACACTAAATAAAGTAAGATTATATTGTAGCACTGTAACAATTGTGGAAATTGATCAAAATTTTCTTCATCTGCTATAGAAATATGCTTGATTTGCTTTCGGTTGTATCCATGATAATTTGATTTGATATATCCTTATTGGAATCAGACATTGAAATCATAAGAGAGAAAATTGCTCAGAACATATGGTGCCAAAAAGCTTCAACTCCTATAATCAAGAGTTCTCTAAAACATGTATCTCTTATAGATTGTAGAGAGAAAAACATGGTTGACACCCTATGTTGATGAGAATATTATTCAGTCATTTTTAAAACATTGATATGAATGTATATTTATCTCCGTGAGTGATGACGTCTAGCCTTTATCATATAAGTCCCTATTCAAATCTTATAACAGTTAAATACATCATGTTTTACAGACTAAAGCTTACGCTGGTACAATATTTATGCATTGTATTTGTTGTTCAAAATCATGTTACAGAACAGATTACAGAAATTCAAATTTCTTTGCTTTTATTGACAAGATTATAAAAAAAAATATGTTCTTGTATTTTTTACAATGTACAATACATTCAGAAACAGTGTGATAACTCACTGTAATAGATGACCATTCCTTATAGTGATATTGACATATAATATGCTCTGTTTAATCTATTTACTTACTTTCATATATATTAAGAGTGATAGCAAGCAGCACTTTAAAAACAAAAGAAATTTTGAAGATGTATTTAACCGAACAAAAGATATATCCATATCACTAAGAAGAGTGATACATCGATCTGTTACAGAGATTTATCAGGCTATGTCTCTGACTGTACTGTATCAGTATCACTAAGAAGAGTGATACATCTATCACCATATTGTATCACTCTGTGTCTCTGTCTGTAGTGTATTACCATGAATGTATATAGTATTGTCTAACAAGCAAGACTGGCTACCGTTACCGGGATTGCTGCGATGGTAGGTCGATTTACACCTACTTATCCAGAGCTTATTACCTCTAAAGTTTGTCAGTTACTTAATGGTGGCAGTTCTGTGGTTTTCTGCAGGTAGTCTGGTTTCCTCCACCAATACAATTGACTGCCATGATATAACTGAAATATTGTTGAAGGTGGCATTAAACATTAATAATCCTGATAATTGTGAGGGTCAGGTGGGGAGATTTTATATCTTTATTGGTAAGAGTTGGAAGATAAAGTTCAGTCAATATAATTCCTAACTTCAACTTGATACAACATTATGTGATAAAGTTTATCAGTGACAGGTCGGTGGTTTTCTCTGGGTATTCCGGTTTCCTCCACCAATAAAACTGACTGCCACGAAGTCTATGTGACTGAAATATTGTTGAAAGTGGCATTAAGCTCCATAACCCATACATTCCTAACTTCGCCCAGTAAAGACGAGAAAATGCATTCATCTGAACTGTTTCCTCCTTCCTTGTCTTGTAGATGTTATGTCTGTAGCACTATTTGATCATTAGAACCATTTAATAAAAAGGAATTAGTCTTGATAGAGATATTTAAGTTGTGTCTCCTGATGCAAGACGCGACAAATAATTGTCACCTACTATTCTAGATTGTCTGCTGCAGAAATGGAAAACAAACTTAATCAAGTCTTCTTTTTTATGTCCTAGCATTTTGAAAAATTAAATTTTTGTGTGATTTGTTTTGTTTCATTGAAGATTTTTTTATTGACTTGGCAGTTTTTAGAAAATCTCACAAAACAATTTTTTTAATAAAGCAAAGATTTCATCCAAGATGGCCAGCATAATGGCCATATTTTGTAATGGTGGCCATCTTGGATGAAATCTGTGCTTATTAATAAATTTATTTTGTGGGATTTTCTAAAAACTGTCAAAACCATTTCAAGGACATTTTTTGTATTCATTATCGAAATATAATATGATATATTAAACTTGTACTCAATAATTTCATGATTGCAGTGTCAGATTGCCCAAATTCTTGGCAGATTTGCGTGAAGGCCATCATAAATGGACCCAATGGCATCAATAATGCATCTGATATGAAAGTGTGGGAAAATAAATCTTTTTCTGTTTCCTGTATTGACCTCAGTTTGACCTTTATTTTACCACAATTGTGGTTTATTCTGGTCTACTTGTACAATAAATTTTTCAGCCATGTCAAGAAATATTTCTAATATATGATTGATTTAGTGTTTTACAAAAACATCGTTCTAGAATCCAAATGGGAGTTACTTTTGGACATTTTTTATGTGCTTTGAAGTAAAACATCTTTGACCTTTAGGGAGTTGTATCGTTGGCTCTAGTCCCGTTTGGGGATTGAGTTTCTTGACAAATAACATTCATGCCATATGCGTTAGTCTGGAAGTTAATCAACAAACAAAGAAAATGAAATGTTTGTAGGAATTATCGAAAGATTGATTGTCATTTATGACATCCGCAAGTGAAAATAAATAGCCCAAGTTGTTATATTTGATCAAGTTACGGCAGCAATTTCTATCAGTTTGTTACAACGAATGTAACATCATCTCGGGAGGACGACAAAATTAACGTGAAGTGCTAGTCCCCATAATCTTATGCCCTACGTAAAAAAAAAAGTAATTCACTTAGATAACAGAAGATTAAAGTGGTCCAATGATGGCAATACATCGCAATGTGTTTTATTTGAACGCTCGACTGAAGACTTTTCTCAAACGAGTGAAGATTTTTCGTTATCCCTATATTTAATTCAACAATTTGCCGTATTGATTTTTAGTTAACCTGCTTAGTGGGTTTCAATTCTGCACATTATTGCTGTCATTTAGAGGGTAAACAAAACAATTTCTTGTCTAAATACATTTTAAGGTCTTTATACTTTGACATTATTGTTCTATTTATTAGTGAAAATAAATTTAAATGTTTCCTTTTAAAGGGTTTGACTTTTAAAACATTTGAATGGTTTTAATGTTCATTAATGCATTTTCAGTTTTCATGTTACAAAACACTTTGAACAAATAGATAAAATGCTATGATTGTTATTGACTTTTTTTTTTTTGCTTTAGACTAAAAGTACTTTTTATTAATCCTGAATTAAAAGTGATATCAACATTTCACAGAGCTTAAATTAAATAATTAACTTCAGCTGCTATTTATATCCATCTTTCTTGAATAGTCTTCTTTTCAAATTTCTTATTATATGGAAATCTTGAGTTTTTAATTTTGCAACAAGGGTACTTGAATCGATCACCAAACAACTTTAAAAAAAAAAAAAGCTAAAAAATGTTGAAAGGTAAGAGTGAGGCTTCTTTCTTACAGAGATTTTCAGATCTATTGACTAACTCACACAGACACTTCAAGTGTATACAAAGTTTGATTAGATTTGTTTTATGTAGGAAAATTATTTGACCTTAAAACACGGACACATTTGTTGTAAAATTTGTCAGTGACTTGCGACAGGTCGGTGGTTTTCTGTGGGTACTCGTTTTCTCCACCAATAAAACTGATCGCCACGATGATAACTGAAATATTGTTGAAAGCGGCAGTAAATAAATTAAATTAAATTAAACCAAACCAAGCCTCTTTTTTTTTTTTTTTACAATGTAAATTGCTTCCAATTAAAATAATTGAGTATCATGTGTCTAATTGTTTTTTTCTTTCTCTTTTAGCTTCCTTATTTGGTGATGTGTTTTTGAGACCAGACCTTCACCTTGTACCATCTTCGAAATCTGGTCGGAATCTCCGCAGTGTTGCCAAAGAGGAAGAGATGAAAAGAGCTGCCTTTGTATATCACTTTCTGTCAAACGACTTAGACGATATATGATATTAACATATTCATTGAAACACAATATTGCTGTTTTCTTGCAGCTTTGGATGTTGTATGACAATGCAATAGAGTGACGATGGATTAAAAGATCTGACTAAAATCCAGAACTATGTAATAAAACGTTAGAATGCTGTCATCCTTTGTGATAAAGTGTGCATCAATTGTTAAAAAAAAAAAATGTTTTACCAGTGTTTTGAGATAGAAACTTGACATTTTGGAAAGGATGTTATTTTTTTCCTTATTTTTTTTCCATAAGTTGTTGGCTACAGAATAGAAAGGAGAACTGTGATATTTTGCTTTTGTTCTATAAATACAGGGATGATTTTTTTCAGTGATTTAACTGATTTTAGATAATTTTTTCTGTGAAAAAAATATCTGAAAGTTGTAGGAAACTGTCAGAAAAGCTCAAAATTGACCTTTATGAAAGAGAGTGTAGATAGTTTAAGTTCTTTTATTCTCTTACCAGAATCATCCCTGATATAGAACAGCTCATGTCTTTTGTCTTTACAATTTATGCTTAGTTTATTTTGTCAAGTAAATCTTCATCCAGAGGTCTACTACATCTTTATCAAGTCTAATTAAACATTATTTGTTAAATACACTACACTCAGTTAACAACGAGTTGAAATTTTGGATTCTCTCTGGTTTTTTCTTTCACTGACATTGCTGGCAAGATTTTGCCTGCAGCATTTTTCATTGGTTAATCTAAAGGTCACTGAGTGTAAATTTAAATAGTATTGGGTCTTATGTTAATGAAGTGTAATGTATTTGACACATAATTTGAAGTCAGCATGCATCTTTCATCAATGATTTTGTTTTAAGTGTTTTTTTTTTTACAGTCAATTGTTGGAAATAATGCTAGTTTTTTTTTTTTTTAATATAGCATAGATGTACCTTTCCAAAAAAAAAAAATTGTTTGAAAATTAAAATACTGCATTGTCACAACTTAAAAAAAACACAAATTTTTTATCCTTTGAAAATGTAAATACTGCATTGTCAGGACTTAAAAAAATCCCACAAATTTAGATTTAATGTCAGCTATCATACCAGTAATTCAGCTTGTACACAATATGCTTAAGGCAAAAAAAGTGATGTTGTAAAATCTGATTATTTACAACCACAAGAACAAAAAATATTGATGAAATTAATTGATAATGAAAAGAAAGTTTAAACCTTGATGGTCAACAATTGCTACAAAACAAGCCTCAACTCATTAAACAAAAAATAAAACACAACATATAATGTTGGAAATCCAGGGCCTGACTTGAGACAGGCACAAAAAAGTGGCATGATTAAACTGGTTAATGGAATCTTGATCTTGACACATTATATTGAATCACTTTTGCTAAGAATGTTAATTTTTTCCAAGCCTTGAAAAGATTATGATAATATTTTATTTTGATATGATTTTCCTTTAATTTAGACCCTAAAACTTTGATAGAAACTGCTTTGTGGTGTAAATAGACAACTCAGGATCTAAAAATTAGAGACTTCAATATGAAACTGTCAAAAATTTCAGACAACTACCAAGTATAGTTGAGTAAATTGAAAAATAGGACACTCTTTTAATTTATTTTTGTTTGTTTGTTTGTTGTTTAGTGTTTTAACATTTTAATTATATTTATTTGCATTTACTGGTAGTTTTTATATTGTTTTGTAAACAGAATTGGGATTTTAACATATTATTTTCGCTTAACTTTATTTATGTACCTATACCCTTTTATTAATAAAAGAAAAAAAAACTTCCTTAGAAAGTGACCAACTTAAATTTTTTTTATTGGAAGAAAGGTATTTGAAGGTTTTTAATATCAAATACAAATAAATGTGAATCTCTTAATAGCTTGTCAAAAGTAGGACAAATAAAAACGTTTATCTAATTTGAGGGTACCTGATGAAGGTTATTCTAGAAACGTGTTGTGCACACTAAATTAGATATCTACATTTTTATTAATGAGCACGACACGGTTCTGGATTAGCATTCATCATAGTCAAAAGATTGGAAACCAAAATAATTTACAAGTCATAGGGAGCATATAAACCAAAGGGCCTAAATAAGATAGGCAAAATCAGCTGTGGCTACATATTGTTGATTCCTTCATTTGAGGTTTGGC
>MJUT01049113.1:116997-132136 GCA_002080005.1 Gigantidas platifrons | reverse complement strand
GACCTAACTCATTGAGCCACCCGGGCCCTACAACGACCTAACTCATTGAGCCACCCGGGCCCTACAACGACCTAACTCATTGAGCCACCCGGGCCCTACAGCGACCTAACTCATTGAGCCACCCGGGCCCTACAGCGACCTAACTGATTGAGCCACCCGGGCCCTACAGCGACCTAACTGATTGAGCCACCCAGGCCCTACAGCGACCTAACTGATTGAGCCACCCGGGCCCCTAGTCATGAATGATGAAAGGATCAGATTGTAATAGCGAAAAGTAAAACATTTCCGTGGTCATTTGTGGCTCAGATATTCCGTTACGATTAACCAAGTCATGGTGGCGATCGTAAAGCTTTCGATGAGATGACTTCAACTTAACCACTAGGAACCCTTGGTTCAGTAGCTTCCATTTTAGCAGCAACCTTCTATCAAGGAAAATCTTCTATACACAGTTTTACAGCAAAATGTAAATAATATTGTGTGATGCCTTCTCCTTTCTTTTTAACTTTGACGTTGTCTGTATGGATCCTTTCTGACTAATTACTATGATTTCATCGACATGATATATCTAAGGTCAAGACTTTGACCACTTGTTCATTTATTTCAATATAGCTTCTTTTGTAATCAATTGTCTACATTTTTCAATAATGATTCCTTAGTTGTCTCTATTGTACTCTTCCCTTGCCTTTATTTCGATGCACTTTATTGATCTCTATTGGTTATTTGGTGCATTTCTCAATTGTTTAATCTATACTATCCCAATATAGCCACGGATATAGAATAGTGATCATTGTACAATTTAAATCAATTTCATTATATTTTTTCATTCTGTAACAGTCGGTATTAAGTGGCATTATATTTTTTGAGCAATTTGTTAGATAATTATAGTAGTACAATTGTCGTTTAGAATTTTCTTGTTTATTTTTTTTAGATATCGGATTTTGTTAGTTAGACATAACAACTACGTTCTATTCAATTATAACCATTGATTGGTTAAGAAGAAATTTAAGAAGAGTTTAAAGATACTAATGGGGTAATCATTAACCTTTGATGCAGTACAGTACAATATTTTTCCCAAACTAACATATCATATTTCCATACTACACCAAGTGTCACGTGTTAACATGTAGACAAGCAACTACCTTTTTACTGAAGTGCCTGTACCAAGCCAGGAAAGTGAGAGGTCATGTATTTGTATATTAGGGGTATCAATTTGGCCTTTTTCTACCGGTTTGATATTTGATTTTGAAATTGTTCCGACAGAGTGGAGAGTAGAGTTTTATTCTTCATGTAATTTCTACTTTGATTTGTTTCCTGTTGTTTTTGTTTTTGTTTTTGTTTTTTGGTATCACTGACTTTTTAAAATTATATCTAAAAATTGTACATTTAAATTGATTTTTTATAGTAAGCTTCAATAGAATTTAGAAGTTTTTAAAGTTTGTGTGGCGGTTGTTGTTCATCAAGTTTGTGTGGCGGTTGTTGTTCATCAAGTTTGTGTTGTTGTTTTTTAATCTTGTCTTGATCCTTTTCTTAGAAAATTGAAAACCATCAATTTCCTGTAATTACTTTGTTATTTTAATTGTATTAATGGCTCATATTATTATTTACAGTCAGTGTGTACTTTCTAAGTGCAAAAGGTGCGACATTATATAAAGAGGGAAGGTTCATTTCCGTTAGAATGTACTTTTCACATTACAGTGCTGGTATCAAGCTAGAAATCAATTGGTTTCTGGAATTATTTGGTGTCTTCGGAAATATTTGGTTTTGAATTTTATTTAGTTTTCACAATTTGTTGATTCCTAGAAGTTCATTTTTAAAAATTTTCAATTTCTGTTGAACTAAAACAGCCAATATAAACAAGAATCGGTAAATTTTCATTTTAATTGTTTTAGGGCGATTTTGTTAGGCCAAAGTACGGAATAATCTGTTGTGCATGGATGGTCGGTTACACATCACTGCGCACTACTGCTACACTGATCCTAATTGCGCGGTACATCGAATTCAGTGAATATATAGCCAGCAAAACAACGAAAATTTGTAACCAAAACTAATCCTAATGAATTCACAGTAAGTAATCTTCAAAGCACCCCCACAGAAGAAGAAACACAGAATTAATGAAGAAATGATTTAAATAAGCATGTACAAATGTCATTTATCTTATCCCTCATGCTAAGGCTAATAAAAGATGTGAATGGCTCTTGATTACTGACACCAAGAATCAATGGCTGGGATCTTGTAATGTCAAGTCACCATACGGAAAACAACATCGACTTTTGATTTTGTTCACAATTACTATCATCTTAGAAGTATTGATTGGAATAATTACAAAAATCATTGCTTCCGCTCCGGTTTTCATTTCATCATTAGTTAGTAAAACGAAACTGACTTTTAAGTAACAGAAAGCGGAAGTTGCCTGAGAGAAATATGGCGTGTAACCGGAAGAGGATGTCATTTCCGACCATAATATTAGTTGCAGCATGACATATTTCTATTTTGTATTGATATTTGTTGTTTGATGAAATGAAATTATTGTAATTGTCAAAAGTAAGACTTCCAGATGTGACATCTCAGATCTAAGATTATTTCCGTTTATGTAGTAAAAGAAAGACAACGTAGAACTGTAGACAGGGATTTCATGGAACTAATATTTCTAATGAAAGGACGCTCTGATTTTACAATATCGTCTTAAGTTTAAGTTAGCATAACATATTTTGATCGTTAGATGTTTGGTGTTTTCAAATATTTTGAACGTTTTAGATTTCCTGCCTCTTGGCATATTGACACTATTGACGAGATATTAGGTATCAATGCGTATAAGAGTATATAGTGCATACAAGCCAGATGGTGCATTTTAATTCATTAGAATATAAAATTTATCATAGTTATAAACGTTAGAGAATACCGAAGGGGCAATCAAAAATGGACAATCCAGAGAAACTGGCAACATAGGGTACACAAGACGACAAAAAATAAATAAAAACACAACACAATATGTAAACAAACACAAATAACGTAAATAAGACATGGGCACTCCTACAAACAACTGGAGTTAAAGATGAACCAAGCATCGCTTTTGTAGAAATGTAACGGTCATCACAACACGGAGCTCGGGATATAAAGACACACAATACGACAACATTATGTTACTGTAGTATAATAGATCAGGACTCGCCAAGTTTCACTTGACTCGTTTTCACCAACCAACTGTACCGAGCCCTTGTGGTTGAGTTTCGAGTATGAACCAATTATAGGTACTTCTTAAATATAAAAAAGAAGACTGCATCTTTCAAAACACAATTGTTCATGAATATCAAGTATCTAATTAAAAGTCATCTCTCGAAGCGAATCGTTCAATGTCCCTAATCAGTAAATAATCAACCATTTAGGAAGTCGTGCCTTAATTCAATTACCGTTCCTGTGCAAGTTAATTTGGTCGAATCATTTAACTTTGTCTACCAAGAATGCAGACAAAAATGTACGGGAAAGAACATTAATTTTCTGCTTGGCTGAAATTTTACCCCAAACTACAGGTCAACATGATATGTATGATGTATGTGCAGCCCTCTACGAATATTCCTCGTTTAATCTTAAACTTGCTCCGTCGAAAATCATACCTGCGATGGGCTACTCTGTCCTCAGAAACTACAAACGTGCGTGAGCACAAACAGTGCATGGATAACCAGTTCAGATATCAGGTTCATGTTAGCTTTAAACTTGATTAGTGTTCTTATACAGTTGTCCGACTGTGAAAATGTTCATGCCAAGTCCCCTCCTCCATTTTTAGTGGGGTTCATGTTGTTCATGTTATCCAATTCTATGTCTTCACGTCTTTAATTCAGTATTATGAAATCCGCCGTGGTTTCTGTTCGTCTTTATTGCCATTTGTTTTGAAAGGGGCTAATGTTTTATTTAGGTTATTTGTATTTGTTTACGTCTTCGGAATTTCCATTTCAGATGATTTTCATGTCCTGAAACAGTAACACGACATGTGTCAATAGTAGAACAGGAAGTGGTAATCTTCCGGCGAACCTGAGTTCACCCTCGGTTCTTAGTGGGTTCTTGTTGCTCAATCGTCTGTTTTCTGTGTAGTAAATTGCCCGTTTTGTTTTGGTCTTTACATTGGCTGTTCTTCTAATTACCTTTGCATTTACCCCTTTGATCTTTAAACGTTTCTCATATTCTTTGTCCTCGTCTACTGTTGGTTATCTGTATACCATACAAATTGAAAACAACTACATGTACCACATTGATTTCGTCATTTTGCTTAGATAATTGTTATGCTATACGTGATGGTATATTAAGTTTTATCATATTATTTTTGTTATCTTTACGGATATTTTTATTTACTTCATGAGAGGTAATTTCTATGATCATGTACATTATGGCTTCATATTTACGCTAATAAGGGCTCGTCATGGTCATAATATCACTGCTATATATATATGTTTTTTTATTCTTTATTAATGCAGTCTGAAGGAGAAACTTCTAGATACGACCTATTTACAAAAACAAGTTGTGTAGCTGTTACGGAATAACAAATGACAACGGCAATGTTCTGCTTGTCGTTATCACATTACGGTCATTCATGACCTATCATCGGATTTGTAAGAAGAATAACATGGCAGCTGTAAATAGTAGAACAGGAACTGCTTATCCTTCCGGAACACACGTGTTCACTCTTGGTTTTTTAATGGAGTTCATTTTGCTCAACCCATAATATATTCTGTGTAGTGTTTTGTAGATTATTGTTTGTCCGTTCGTCCTTTTTCTTTTTGTCATTGTATTTGTCTGTCTGATTGTCCCTTTGGTATCTTCAAACTTTTCTTGTGCCCATTCACAATTTGACATGAGTTGTGAATATCACATTTCTCAGAAGTTTTAGGGTTATTGGAATTAAATAACAGCGGCCCTTTCAACAATATAACAAGTACTACATCGCAACGGTCTTGCAATGATGGAAGGAAATTGACTGTCAGGAGTAAACGACTTGCCAGTCGCAACGCACTGACAAACTGACCAGGAACGGGTTTCCAACTCACAATTTTAGTGGTGATAGGCACTGATTGCATAAGGTAGGTGTAAATTCAACTACGATCACATCCACAGATGTCCGTTTGGTTGCATTAATCTACACTGGACTAAGATTTAATATTAATACGCAAGTTTTCATCAAATGAATTCGTTTTACCTTTTATCTGTGTTTCTAAGTTTGCCGTATTTTATATTTATTTCCCTTGTTAAATCTGTACAGTTTTATTAGCTTTATTCTGAACCAAACGAATCGTCTATTTCGCGTGACTAAATTAATTTCAAACATAATAGATAAACTTTTCAGTTTCATATTCATACAGAGTAAATTATTTTTAGGAGTGATAAAGCTAGCAGTATATATTTTAGTTAGGGATGGCCAATACATTTTACAAGTAAATACAAATTATATCTTTGCATGTTTAAAAGTAGAATTCGTGTACTTCAATAAAAACGTAAATATTAAATTTAGTGCACACGACGCGTTTCTGAAATTATCTATCGGTTGTTAGTTTCGTACTTATTATTCTGGATGTGTATGGATTTTTTCAGTTTATTTACTTATAACAGTATATAAATCTTATCTAGTACTTTACAGTAATCAAACAAGGTTTTATTATTATCTACAATGTATCAAGTAATCCGGAATATTGCACATCCGTGTTTGTTTTTTCAAACAAAGAGTGAATGGACACTTTAGCAGCCATTCATTCAAAGCTAGACGTGACAAATTAGTCTGAAACGAATTATTTCGCGTGTTTATTCATTAGATATACGGCATTTTTACATACACTGAACACGAAAAGAAATGCAACACTTTTTTTTGCTACAATCAAACATCTATTTTTGGCCCCTATAAATTTCAAATGGCCGCAGTCGTATAATAGTTGAACTTACCTATGCAATCAGCAAAGGTCGATCCCGTCAATAGTTAGTAGCAGATACAAACATGTCAGTGACTTGTGACAGATCGATGGTTTTTACATGATACCCCCGTTAGTTTGGTTTCCTTCACCGTTGACAGTCACGATATAGGTGTACTCGATACAAAGATGTCGGTGGTTTGTGACAGATCGATGGTTTTATCTTGATTGTTTAGTTTCCTTCACCATTGACAGTCATGATAGAGGTGTACTCGATACAACGTGAAGTAATAAAGCTTCTCAGTGATCTGAGGTAGGTTTCACCTGGTACTCTACGACAGTTTCCTTAGACATTGTGTTAAATAGTGTCTTCTTAAGCGTTTTCTGCTTACGTAAGTGTTCGCTAGCGCTTTGGTCAGGCCTCATAATTGTACCTAGATAGTTAATTGTTCGATAGCTTGAGTCTGGCTCCTTCTATCAATAAAGCTCACCGCCATGATATAGCTGAAATATTGTTGAACTTGAGTGATGTTTTAAAACATCAACAAACATAATCATTGAATACAACATTACAAATGATGAAAACTCTTAAATGTTTATAAAAGATGTCTGCATGTTCGTGCTTCTGCACTTCCAGATGTTGTGATATTTTAATCAAATCTTTAAATAACAGCTCTAGACGATTACATTTAAAGACGTTTTACTTTATCCTGTTATTTTCTACTTTTAAGAGATGCATCTTTTTCATTTCCTTTAATATGGCTAAATTGCTAATCAACATATCGTTTATAAATTTAATGAAGATTATTTATTGAATGAGCATGTTTTTAACTTGACAATCATTATCTGATTTAAAGAAAATATTCTTCTTTTTGTCAATTAAAGTTCCAATTAAATTGTGGATAATGTTTGGAAATTGCCATTTATCGTTATACAGCGGAACAGCTAGTCAGAGACTGTAACGTTACAATGTCGAAATGCAGCAGGAAAACAGCTTGTTGCTAAAAAGTCACTTATCGGGTTTTTTCTGAATGTTCGTTTTTCTTTGGAAGATAAATTTTGGAGTATCTGCATAGAATTTCAAAGAGTCTAGTCTCCCAAGGGGGAGATACTTCGTTTCTGACACTGTTTTGCTTTTAATTTCGAGAAAATAATCTAATTTGTGTTAATGCTTTTAAATGAGCGCGTGCATTTTATATTAAAGTATCTTTTTTTTAAGATCTGATCTAACTTTAATATGATCAAAGCACTGCAACAATCTTGTACGTATTTTTATGTCGCATTTTAATTTAAGATATATTTAAACACAAAACTATAAAACTACTATTTATTTGTGCAAATAAATTAGACGCCTTTAAAAACGCATTCGACCCAATTTCCAAGATGGCAGAAAAAAACCCCCCAATAAATTGCAGTGCTTAATAAGCTGTTTAAATCGCAGTCGGCATGCAATAATTTTATCTAAAATATGATCTCTCTTCCCGGTGTTTGGTGAGACTTCCTGTTTCCAATCCATGATGACTAAAGCAATCATAGATTACAATATTGAAACAACTGATTTAATCGTAGCTTTAAGACAATGGTTCTGCTGTCTACGATATACATATTTTACTGCCCTAATAAGGTGCTATTTTTGAATTAATGAAGCAATTTATTATTATCTTTTTAAAACTTGCACCCATTTTGTTTCGTAATTGAATGTCTATGTCGAATACCATGTTTTGTTTTGTCCCAGGAGGTTCTATTTTTCGATGTATTGTTATCGACAAGTTATCCGTTATTGGGCATTAGCATATATCTGTCTACATAGATTACATATTGTTACTGATTTTAGGAAGACAGAAATTATTTCAATGTCTCGTTTCCGTGTTCACCATCGACTTTAGGGAGGAATGGAATGAAATTAATCATGAAGTGTACTTTCAAAGCTATTTCTCAAATACTCAGTCATTGAAAACATCAAATTGTGTATAATGAAGACCTTGTCTATATGTTAGGAATAACCGCTAGTCTAAAGGATTCGTCCACATGTTAAGAGTCGCCCTTAGTCTAAGGGCTTTGTCTATATGCTAGAAAACGCCGTTAGCCTAAAGGCTTCGTCCATATGTAAGTAGTGGCTTTGTCACTAAATCCCTTTTTATATATACTGAGAGTTGCCTTTAGCTTAATTTGATTTCGCACTTTTTGTCGTTTGAGGTTTTATGTGGTCACATGTTTTTCCACAATTCCATTCCGGTTTGTTTTGTTGACTATAATTGGCCTACGTATTATATTACGGTGATCTATATCAATTTTCATAATTATAAGCTTTTTAATAAAGACGGACACATGCAACAAACAAATACGTAAGAGAGTGCTAGACTTATGGTTTTTAACGCCACTTTCAACAATATTTCAGTTATATCGTGATGGTCAGTTTTATTTGTGAAGGGAACCGGTGTACCCGGAGAAAACCAGTGACTGACACACTTTATCACCTAAAGTTGTTTCGGGTGCGACTCGCCATGAGCGGGATTCGAACTCACAATGAGAGGAGGGTTGTACATCAATGCTCCAATAAAGATATGTTAGTGATTGTACGTTATTATGTAATATAACATTCATTTTAAGGTTCCAGTGGCTAACTCTTTCTTGTGTGCCATGGTGTTTATGTTGCTTGTGTTTTATGTCAGAATGTTCCTTTTAGTCATCAGCCTAGTGATTTTTCTATTGGAATTTTAGAAATGTTCCGACATTGTAGTATTTTTTTGTTTTTCATTTTATTTTCTTAGAGTATAAGGTTGTTATTTAACATATATGATGCGTTTCCATAACTACCAAACCGCGATATTCCCATAAATATTTAAATCTCAATAGAGTCATATGAAATTTGTCATCCCATAAAATTCGTATCGGAACAATGTCGTCTGCAACAGTGTGACAGAAACAGAACTGTTCTTTCAACAAAAACGTGTTATCGCTGGATGACTCATTTAAATTCTTTTAGCTGCCTACGAGTACTTGTGCATTAAATCTTTGAAAGCATATTTAATTGTGTTTTTTTTTTATATTTACAGCCATCAAATTATATCCTTTAAACAAGCAGTCTGTTAATTATGAGCATTCACTGACTTTGCCTTTCTCTATACTTACTAAGTATGTTGTTGTCCTGTATGCTAAAGTGTGTGAACTTTTTGAGTTTAAAACACCATGTAAAGTTTTTTCTAAAAATACCATGTGAAGTGTTTTCTAAAAACACCATGTAAAGTGTTTTCTAAAAACACCATGTAAAGTGTTTTCTAAATACACCATGTGAAGTGTTTTCTGTTACGTGTTTATATTTGGATAGGAATTTTGATCTCATCAACCTTTGTCTGTTCCATGCAAGGTCTTAAATTCCCGCCAGTTTCGATCGGTGTTTTTTAAATCTGTGAAATGGAGTTTTAGGAGAGCAAAAAAAAATGTTTTCATATCCTTGTTAAAAAGACAAGTTTGAAGATACGAAAGGGGCAAGTATCAACTGTTTTACCTTCCTACGTTTATAGTTGGTAATTTGTCCATTTGTAAAAAATAACGATTTATGTGACGTCCATTTGATTCTGAAGTTGGTTACTGGAAGGTTAGAATGGATTAAGTCATTGTTTTTCAAGCACGTTTGGAACATGATACTAGTAATTATTTTATGTTACTGAATGCTGTTTATTTTTTATCTAAAATACAATGACTGGAATGAAATGAATAAATTAATGAAATAAGATAAAAAAAAAAAAATCCCATACTGTGTCGGAACAGTTCCAAATCCTATCGAGAAATCCTAGAAATAGAAAAGAAGAATAATTGAATAGTATACTAACAAAAGAACAAAATGCTGTCAACATGTCAATATACATCGTTGTATCTGCATGATACACCCTTTAATATATTACATAATCTTTGTAGTATCTAAGAGGAGCAATACCAGGGCTGATGACTGTTCTTGCATGATCATTTCAATTGCTGTAATAAAGGAGAAACATATCTACCACAAGTCACTGGCAATAAAGTTGTATGGAGTGCATCTTGCCATAGGCGGGAATCCAACTCGCAAATTTTAATGTTAATAGGCACTAATTGCATGGATGTGAGGAAAGTTCTACCATTCGATCGTGGGCACGAAGGCCCCCGTGCTAAGTAGAAATATTAATGAAATATTATATTGCCAAAAATAGAAAAGGAATTAAGTAGTAAATAGACATTATTAATAGTTTTAGGTGTAATAAGGTGACGTTTGTTCAAAGTCGTATTCGTCAAGTTTTCTGTGACATGACGCAGACGATACTCATCAGCTGACTAAAACACTTGATAAAACATATTGTCATGACAAATAATTATTGGGTTTACCTACATTAAATGATACTTGTTAAATAACAAATAAAAATGTCAGTTGTATGGAGGGAAGACAATAAGTAATTGATTAACAAGCTTTAGCAGATCAATGACCACTTTGAACTAAAGATGATCAATGATGATCTTTAATATACGATTAATAGTTTCATCTTAAATGTTTTCTTAACGAGTTAATTAAACTAAGAAACATACCGATTTCTTATAGAAACTACAGAAAGTCGTTTTTTCTGATGGTGCCATTATCATTTTATGATAATAAATTTTGTCGCATCTCCATAAATTTCGTGTATTTCTGAAGTATGCTCAAGAAAACTTTAAAGATACCAAATGGGTAATTAAAATACGCAAATCGAAGGACAGAAAACACAATGGCTGAAAGAAAAGGGACAAATGCAGGGGCGGATCCAGGATTTGAAGTTGGGGGGGGGGCGCACTTGAAAAAAATCGCGCCGAGCGGAAGGAGGCGCGAAAATTTTTGGGGTATTTCGTGCGAAAAATCACGATTTTACGCAAACAAATTATATTTTTTTCCAATTTTAGGGGGGGGGCGCCGGGTGCGACCCCCTCTGGATCCGCCCCTGAAATGGACAAACAATGATCTACAAAACTCTACACAGAAAAGTAAAGATTAAATAACACGGCCCCCCTTAAAAACTGTGGGTGAACTCATGAGACACTGAAGGGTAAACAGTTCCAACTCCAATAATGACACCCGTGGTGTTGCTCTTCAAGACATTCTTTTAACATACCCCATTTTCTTTCGATTTCATCTAATCTATGTTTCGGCTCAATTTGGCAGTTTTCAATATGGTCAAGGGTTTGTCAATTATTTGTGTTCATCTGTAAATTTCAATTTACACCCTTCTAAATAAATAAATAAATAAATAAATAAAATGTTGAGATGTTCTGATGTTCTGTTTGATGATCATATAACAAGTTAAATGGAACTGAAGAAATCACAGGTTCTCCTGATTCAAACATACAATCGTAAAATCCTCATGAATAGTATAAAATGACAGCAAATTGATACTGATTAGATTGAAGATGAAGTTGCTCAATATCTAGTTTTCTGTGTAGTATTTTGTCAACTGATGTTTGTCTTTTTGTCCCTTTTTGTCATTATTGTCTGTCTTTCTACGAATTATGGCTATTTATTATCCCTTCAAAAGAGATCTGGTAGACAAAATATGGCTAAAAAAATACTGTACAGAGGATTGCTATCTTCTCTTCTATATTTAATCTTTAAATTTTAATTACCGACTTCTTGTATATGTAGTTTGGGATTGACCATCGTCGAAGTTAATACAGAAATCGGCAGTTCAATCATATAGCGAATATAAAAACTCAGCCAGAGAATGTTCCCAACAGAGTTATAAGTATACATGATACCATACCCGAAATAGGAACCATTGAATTGTCCAAATATGAACAAACCTCGAAAATGGAAATCAACGAATAAAAGCACTTGCATCGTACATCTTAGATATCTCATAATTTTTTTGAAAATTTATAAGGGGCGTTTCCTCTAGAAATGATACTATACAATATTCTTCAAATATAAATAAACTGGCATCAAATCGATAATCGAGAACAGACTGTCGCTGCTTTAAAAACTTTAAAAATAATTATTTTCTAGTCATCTAGTTTTAATGTTAGACTGTTTATGACCAGAACTATGTTGTCGAGTATTAAAAAAGTACTTGTGGTTTTCTGTGAACCCCGAGAATTATTCCATTCAATTACCATAATACTTTTCTATTATAATTTCAATGTCTTGTAGATACATTTTGGCAGATATAATTTCCCAAGATTCTTCTGACTTCAGTTATTGGTTTAACTCGAAATTGTCTGTCATTTGTCAACCCTCATTGCTATATAGATTATTATATTGACGTATGTGGCATAATTCTGTGAAAATCTTATTTATGAAATATTCAGCCTTGTATGTCTAACAGGTCAAGGTGTGATGTACTATTATGAAAAGAAAGTTTAAACAGTGATGGTCAATAATTCCACTAAAATCAATAAATCGAACTAGTATCTTTTCTGCTTGCATAAATTTTTGCAATATCCGAATTACATTATTTTATACAATCCAATCTTCCGGTGTTATCTCGAGCTAAGATAAGAAGAGTTTGAGGATAGCAAAGGGATTATCAGAATCCGTAAATCCATGAAGGACAGACAACACAATGATCAAAAGAAAAAGGACAACAGGACACACAACGATCTACAAAACATACATAGAAAACTAAAGATCATTGAATAACTCGAAGAAATACATTTACCGTTCGTAGTAGCTTAATGTATCCCGGATAGATCGAATACTCTAATATTTCGAAGTAAAATCATCGATTACTTGAATTTCAATAAAACGAGGTTTGATTATATTTAGATACAAATTGCATAATAAATATAGTTCGAAAATCAATGTTCAACTGTTTGATATATTTATTTGATGTCTTAAGTTTACTACATGTTGAAGGACATTTTTGTGATGCATAGATATTTAACCGGAAAACTTTAGATATTGTGGGAATAAGATTACATATAGATAATTATAAAGGAAAACTAGCATATTACTTCAGTTGATGTTCCTGTTGTTTAATAGTAACACGACGGGTACCACTAATGAAACAAGAACTATTTATCCTCCCGGAACACCTGATTTCATCCCCGGTTTTCAATGTGGTTTATGCTGATATTCTTTGTCTTTTCGTCTTTGTTTCTTTCTGCCATAATATTGTCTGTTCTTCTTTCGGCCATTATATTGTCTGTTCTTCCATTTGCGGCTTCTGATTACTCGTTTCAAAATTAAAAAACGTAAGGAATTTTGTATTTTGTACATGAAGTTGTGCAAGTTGTGGTTATTGTCTCATCGTTATATTGTATGCTGTTCGTGTTTTGTGTGTGTGTCTGTGTGTGTGTGTTATCGGAATTATACTTGTGTTACTAGATCATATGGTGTCGAGACAAAACACAGATTCTAAAATGACTTCCTTTGTAGACAAACTAGCGATTTATCGATGGTATAATCTCATTCGCACATGCGCCGGTGAATGTGACTGACTTTTCCCTCGTAAATGTACATTTTGATGAATTATCGTCTGCTGAAATTTGGCAGCATAAATTGTGTACGACATTTTCCGCAAGTGTAAATATAAATGACCGTCTTCCAATCAAAGTATACTACCGTACTCTTATGCATATCAGAATCGAAATAAATCATGGAAGCCAGAATGTGTTTTGAATTTTAACATGGGTTGGCGGATATTAGTAACTTTTATCCCTCGCCTCTGGCCCGGGATAAAATACTAATATTCGCCAATCCATGTTAAAACTCAAAACACATTCTGGCTTCCATGATTTATTTCTTAAATATTCAATTCCGAAATGATCTTCGAACAAAAGCGCATTTTGCATCAAATGACAACAAGATGCAAACATAAACAACACAACAGTTTGTGGGCAATAGAATATTATGATTGATTGACTGATTGATTTATATTTAACGTCAACATTTTCAGTCTTTCAGCTACAATAAAAGTTATCATTTAATCTCAATCAAATGTACTCTAAATCATCATGTATTCAATATCTGAACAAGCTGTTTGACTTTTTGTCTTTGTTTTCCAATTTAAGACAGACATGTTAAATTTGCTAAAAAGACCACTTCATTTTCAGTCTCAAACAGATTATTCTAAATCAACATGTACTCAATGTCTGATCAAGTTGCTTGACTTGTTGTTTTTAATTTTCGATTTTCGACAAACATGTTAAATTTGATGAAACAACTACTTCACGTTCCGTCTCTTTACAAAACAATTGTATAATTCATTGACAGTAATTGGTAGTTCAAAGTGTAATTCTCTTCACTATGTCAGACATCGTCAGCAGAGTCTTTATGTTCCAGAGATTACTTAAAACTCATTTGTCAGCTTAGTAATTTTATCTGTTGTCGATGTAATGGGATATGTCTGAACAGAAATATAAAAAAAATTCAGTAATCAAAAACAACACAAAACAATATCCCTGAGGCCTAGGTAACATTAGATGTTGTTGGCGGCGTTTTACGATAGGATGTATAACATACCATTTAGGGTTAAAATAAAAAGCATACGTTTTGGCCAAAACTGTTTTCGTTTGGACCAAGAAAATGTATTCTCTTGGACAAAAAAGGTATGCGCTTGGGCCAAGAAAAGGCATTCGCTTGGACTAAGAAAAAGGTATTCGTTTGGGGCAAGAAAATGTATACGTTTGGGTCAAGTAAAGTTATACGTTTGGGCCAAAAAATGAGTTTTACATATGAGCCAAAATTAAATCAATAAATGTTATACTAAGATGATTTTGAAAAAAAACATTATACATATAATTTTGATTTAATACCTCGTCCGTTCGCCATGCACTGTATATCACTTACTCATCATTAGTGATGGAAGCAGGATATAAGTCTATATGGGTGTATAAACTGTAAATATTTGAAGTAATTTAATCTGATGAAATTCGTGGCATATAAATCGATACCTGTCACCTTTTATGAAGTCTAATCGAGTACAGTTTCCATATTTTGTCCTTTAGTTCATTTTTAACAAGAAATCCACTCGTTCATTTGCCTTTCAGTTGACTATGTCAGTACTTAGAATTTCTCTCATATTTATTTATATATTGTAACCTGGAGTTGGGTTATGCAGTGTAGCATCATTACAAATGAAAATTGTCAGGTGATAAATAAATTTTTACTTTAGACCTATACCAATGGTGAATTTTTTTTTACATTAGACCTATACAAATGGTGAAACAATTTTTAAATTAGACCTATACCAATGGTGAAACAATTTTTACATTAGACCTATACCAGTGGTGAAACAATTTTTACTTTAGACCTA
>MJUT01049113.1:98274-109366 GCA_002080005.1 Gigantidas platifrons | reverse complement strand
TGGGGGTGAACTCAGGTGCTCCAGAAGGGTAAGCAAAACAAACCTCACTAAAACTGGGGGTGAATTCATGTGCTCCAGAAGGGTAAGCAAAACAAACCTCACTAAAACTATGGTTGAATTCATGTGCCCCGGATGGGTAAGCAAAACAAACCTCACTAAAAACTGGGGGTGAACTCAGGTGCTACAGAAGGATAAGCAACACAAACCTCACTAAAAACTGGGGGTGAACTCAGGTGCTCCAGGAGGATAAGCATCACAAATTCCACTAAAAACTGGGGGCGAACTCAGGTGCTCCAGAAGGATAAGCAACACACACTCCACTAAAAACTGGGGGTGAACTCATGTGCTCCGGAAGGGTAAGCAAAACAAATCTCACTAAAAACTGGGGGTGAACTCGGGTGCTGCAGAAGAGTAAACAAAACAAATCTCACTAAAAAATGGGGGTGAACTCAGGTGCTTAGGAAGGGTAGGCAAAACAAACCTCACTAAAATTTGGGGGTGAACTTGGGTGCTCAGGAAGGGTAAGCACCTATAGTGTTACGCTTGTTACAACCACTGATTCATACAATGTGTTATTCTGACCTGGTATTTTATACATATGAAATCGGTGTTAATTATGTCAAGTTTTGTCCAATTAAGCAGACTGAGGATTCAAGTGGTTAATATGCCAACACAGGTATTAATCTCTCAACTGCATGAAAACAAATACATAAAAGAATATTATACACCTAATGTGTCACATTCTGCAGCAGTCTCTCCTGAAAAAAAATTGTATCAACTGTGTCATAATGGCCTTTTTATGTCATCATAGAATTGAATTGATGCCATCACATAATTCTGATTATGCAATCCCCTCAATATTTTTTGCAATTGCAGAATAACAGTTATGCTATGCAAAAATACATTGTGCTGCCACAGTAAAGAATCAATTGTCCAATTCAAATCTGCCTTTTTTATCTGACATAAAGTGTTAAGCATTTGGAATAACTATTACCAAAATATCTTGAAGCATTCCAGTTATCAAATTCTTCTGATGACAATGTGTCAAATCCTTTTGTGAGTGATTGATTGTTTAACACCAACTCAGCAATTTTTCAGCTATATGATGGCGAGAACAAGTTAATTTTCAATGGAATGATGACGAGGTCACTTTGTACTGGACCAACACGCTTAGTTGGATTTTCATAGTGCTAGCTTACTGAAACACAGCCGTGGATAGACATGTCGCCCTACTCTGACACAGTATCCCGATTCCGAGCCAACCCGTCTTTGTTTTTTCTCTTGCTTAGCGGAGAAGCAACAGATACCAATTGTATAGTCTTTGGTTTGACCTGATCGGGGCTCGAACTCACGATCTACCGCACTCCAGGCGGGCACTAAATACAGTTAAACCTGCCTTAAAGGACAGTCTCAATTTTCCAATTAATGAATAGTGCCAAGGATTTGTACTATACAAATCCATGATTATATAATTTTAACCTGTATATAAAGAGCAACTGCTCATAAATGCCACCTTTTCAGGTTCCTTGAGTGGCAGGGTTATTACAGGTTTGACTAATTCAACATATTCAGTGGTTCCTATGAAACATGCATATAACAACACTAAACTATAAAAATTGGGTGTAGCTGTTAATGCTTTAAAAGGATTTGATTGATTGATTTTTGGTGTTTAACGCCACTTTCAACAATATTTCAGCTATATCATGGCGACCAGTTTTAGTGGTGGAGGAAGCCGGAGTACCCGGAGAGAACCACCAACCATGGGCAAGCAACTGGTAAACTTTATCACTTGCGGTTGCGAGTCGAGTGCACCCTTTTTGTAATTTACAAAGCCGGGCGCGAACCCACGCCGTATTGGTGATAGGCTTGTATGAGTTGTTAGATCCAGCGACCTAACTCAATGAGCCACCCGGGCCCCTTGCTTTAAAAGGGGTTATGGGTATATATTTTTATGATGAACATCTGCTAATTAATTTTGAAAGAATAATTGATTGAATTACTATAGTATGCACATAAATATCAGTTATCTTAATAATATGATGTACAAAAAATGTATGTTATTGCATAGAGATTTTGGTGCTCCCATAAATGAAATTATGCAATGACATAAAAACTCCATAATGACACAATATTTTAGTTACATCATTGCAGTAACTTTTATTGGTTGTGTTACTTACAAACTTTATCACATAAAGTTGTATGGAGTACACCTCTCCACAGGTGGTAGTGAAATGCACGTACTTTTGTGGTAGATGTAATCATGTAAATGAAGTTTATATTCTCTTTAAACTACTTCATACAACATTAGATCCATAATAAATGAAAAATGGGGCATATTCAACATCCGTATATTCTGAAAATAAATAGATGAAAGCAAACGAAGAAAATCAAGATTGTAACATTTTCAGCTGCCGCATTCACAGAAGGTCCCACTGAAAACAAGAGGGATCAATCTATATTATACACTTTTCAGCTGTCACATTCACAGAAGATCCCACTGAAAACAAGAGGGATCAATCTATATTATACACTTTTCAGCTGTCACATTCAGTACAGGTCTTGATGGAAACAAGAATCATCAATATTCACCAGTCATATTTAATAAATGCCTGACTTGGAACAAGAGGCATCGATCTACATGTATTTTAGATCCTGTCAATCTATCTATCTCGTTCAGTAGCCATCTCACTTGGAACAAGATTCATCAATCTATAATACATTTAAATCAAGATGCTACTCTTTGACGGTCTTGAATTCGACAATCAAGATAAGTTTAGTGTCATGTTCAATTCAACACTCTGCAATCAAAATTGATGAACACAAATGCAATAAAACAGGATTCCAGTATCTAAAGCTGTTGTATTCAACATCATTTATTAAAAAAAAATGGAAATCATTAGTATAAAACAAGAATCCACTCGCTCTCCAAAGCCACCACTTACAACATTGATTCACACTGTATTCAAAATCAATGAATGCCAGTGGAGTAGAGAAGCCACTCGCAAAGACGACAGTCTCTATCTGATTAATGGAATGCTCCAATCTAGATGACACCCTCTGTATCTATTAACCTGATTGCTCAAAACTGGTTGACACTCTCTGTATGTTCCACACAGGTTGACACTTATAAATATATTAAATTGAATGTTCCAAACTAGATGCCACTCTCTGTATCTATTTAATTGAATGCTCTGAACTACACGACGCCGTCTCTATCTATTAAACAGCATGACACAAAATAGATGGCATTGTATCTATGAAATTGAATGCCTCGAACTAGATGCCATAATGTGAATGATTTCAACTAGATGCCACTCTCAAAACCTGTTATTTAAAGTGAATAGTCTAAACTCATTGTGTCCCCCGTCACATTTGGGCACATGGCTTTGTGAAGGTGGGGGGCACGGATCTGAAGCGGCGGTTTCAGGTAAGCTGGTGTGAAATCATAAATTATAGCATTATTACAATTATTTAAAATATATGACTTATTTAGCGGAACACCAGGTTCATTTCGGGAAATGTTGATCCCATTTTACCCACGTTATTCGTCCGGTATATAGGTGAACAGTTATGCAATGTATGACGAGAGTGGTCAAAATTGAAAATTATCACAAGTCTCCGTCAGATTTTAGCTAATATAAGGCTCATGCGCATACTTTCAAAGACATATGTTATCTAAAAAGTCGTCCGCGTTAAATGCAATCATTATTTCAAACTATCAACACAATATAAGAAGCATACGATCGAATTGTCTCTCGCGTTAAATTGTGGCGTATGGGGCTAATATATTTGTGACGCCAGGGGATAGGGCTCACATTTTAAAAAGCAAGGATAATTATGTATAATCCTTTTTATCAACAACAAAACATCCCACATTTGTAATGAATAATCACTTCAGAGTACATACTTCAGTGAGGGATTGTGTTAAAGAGCATTGTGTACTGTAATCGTAATTTTACACTTCAAAAGTAAACAGTATTTCATTTAGACTGAAATCGGTTATTCTATATGTAGTAGGACAGTTACCGAAACAGAATATATTTTCCTGAGGTACTTAGAACAGACAAGTGTTTTAATATCCGAGGTCGACGGCTAATGGCAATATAATACTTTGTTGTTCCAGTAACCATGAACACCATTTTGATTCATGAAACATTCATATGGTGACTTGACATTATGTCGATAATGTTTACAGTACGGCTTGATTAATATCGCCTGATTTGTGCTAGTCTGTGGACCCCTAACTGACAATGAACAACAATCCATGTATACATCAAATAGACGGCTATACCACCACTGCCTCATTTTGATTGGTCTCGTTAGCACGGTCATACTAAAAAGCGACCGGGACGCTTGTTCACAGTATAGGAACCTGTACGCCTGAAATCTCTTATTGACGTGCTTATCTGTAAACTGCATTACGGTTTCGGTGGAATTCGACATCTTACACTTTCACGGCAGGTAAGTTTTTCTATGTTTTCATTAAATTCTAATAACCTGTATGTCCAAAAACTTGACAGAATGTGTATGATTGATTGATGCAAGGACTGCATCTTTGTTTTTTTTAATGTATTAGCCCTATAGCGTCATATGTATCATTTTAACGGGTTCTTTTTGAACAAGGGTAAAATAAAGTTGTCCCGTTTGACCCTTTATCTTTGAATAATATTCCTGATACTTGTGTTGGTAATGTCAATAGATATGAACACAGTTTATGCAAAATTACAGATATGAATACCTCAGCATTGCTAAATAAATAGACATTTTAAAATACAAATTTAGCACGTCAATCACGGTACAGACAGTTTCCAAACAGCTACAGCAAACAGCACACTCATTTTTTCAATCCAATCAGTGTTTAGTAGGAACTATTTTGTTTTCTTTATCCCTTCTTTGTAAAAAGAATGCTTCTCATATCCAAAGCTATCCGTGCAAATACAGTCTAAATTGGAAGCCAGTTAGGCATAAAGAAATTAAATTTTTACCTTTTCTGGTAGTAAAAACAAACGTTTTATACTCCATTCTGAATTTGTTGCTTTATTTCATCCAAAGAAACTTTAGCGTCCGTTAGAGTAATGAATCATGTATATTCTGTAACTTTTTTTTACACAGATACATCGTATCTGTCGATAATTATGTAATAAATTTTGAATTTCAAAATAGTTTCTATTGTTTGGCATTGAAGGTAATTGATATACATTTTCTTAATTCACTTTGTCTAAATTATGCTCAGCTTGTATATTGTGCTCTGTGCAAAACAGTTTGGATAAGATCTGCGTATTTCTTCTGTGTCAACCTCGCATAGTAATTAGTCTGTCGGTCTGGGTTTTTTTTTCAGCAGATTTCATTTGTTCCTTAATCCAATATGTTCACACATGACATCCCATTTTAATTTTTCAGTCAAAGTTTAAAGGATCACGATTGTTTGGCCCTTGGTTTTTATAATGTTTCTAAACTATTTTAAATATTGTCATTACATACTTCACAGTTACCATGATTGTCTACTTAAAATTCTTATGAATGTTGTTCAAATATTGGATCCAGGGGACGGTAACTAGAAGCTATCTTAGGGCTAAGACATGTATTAAACGGAGAAAAACATGTATAAGTCCTAAGATAGCTTCTAGTTACTGGCCCAAGATCTGAACATGAGTTCACAGAGAGCAATTTATTCCAGATGTGACTCATAGATCTGTTTAGAATCTACATGGACCAAGTGCACTTGTACATATATATCTGTTTAGAATCTACATGGCATATAATAGAAGCTGCTTTAAGTCTTATAATGCCTGGTTTATCATCAATGAATGAATTTTATGTACAAGTGCACTTGGTCCCTGAAGTGGTACATAACTGTGGACGTCAATCATATTTAAATGTTTTGAGAATCTAAATGTCATTCTTTTAATAACTATTAGCTAGGTTTACTTGTTTTTCTATGTGTTGCAGACAAAATGGACAGCTCATTTGTTGATCATGAGGAAGAAGTTCCCACAATGAATACATACAGCTGTGACAGTTGTGGAAAAACTTACAAAACACTAGCCAATCTAAAAAGACATTTAGATGATACTCATTCCGACAAATTGTTCCAGTGTGAAACGTGCGACAAACAATTTACTGCCAAAAGAAATCTATTGTCACATCACACGCGCCGTCACCAGCAATCGGACACAACATATCTTTGTCCACATTGTGGGAAGAAATACCTCACAGAAAGCAGCATGTATTCCCACATGAGGTATAAACACAAACAAGCAGGACAGCTATGTAAATTATGTAACAAGCGGTTCAAGGACAACTATGCACTTGACCGACATATGAAAAAACACGACAATAAGAAAAATGTATATGTCCCCGATGCTGTGGACTGTTCAAAGATGTTAAACGACATGCTTTGTCCTGTAAGATTACCAAAACAAAAGCCCATAAATGTGGTCATTGTGATAAAGTCTTTGTAGAGAAAAGATACTTATCAGATCACATCGACAAAAAAGCATTTAAAGCCAAAAATTCATGTTTGTAAATGTGGCAAAATTTATTCCTATATGTATGCATTGCGACGGCATGAAAAGTCTTGTAACTCTTCCAGTGTAGCATGAACCTGTTGAAGGCATGGGAGAACTTGATAATACTAGTCTTTTTATAGTTATTTTTTTATTTTTTTATTTTTACCTCAGACATTACATGGAATTGTGCCAAAACATTTTATTTTTTTACTTACTGTATTGTGATATCGTCGGATGACTTAAGATACATTATTGCAGCTGTTTATTATTTGTTTTATTTTTAAATTGATCTCAAAGAAAAAAAAATGTTGAAAAGCAACTGATTTCTGTTATTTTTTTAAATGACGTAGTATCCTAGAACATCAATAACATATGTAACATTAGCACAAACCCGAAAGATCACATTTCAAGTTTTTATTAATGAAATTATCTTGTTCCTAGTAAACAGTCGAGGTGATATCTCGATCGGAGACAAGAAAAGTGGAAATCCCATTGTTCCCGATCGGGGTTTTCTTACTAAATACAGTAACAATTTACAATCTATAGTGACATTTTATTTTAGTAACGTTGGCAACCATGTTTTGACAGCGGTTGGGTTGATCAACCATAATTCATGAAGGTGATCATTAATGTATATTTTTTCTAGAGTTTGGCAGCTATTTAACCTTTAACAGCGGTCATGTTGGTTGGTTGGCGTGGTCATCGGACATAACTGTTAAAGCAGACCCCCTAAAGATGATTCAGGCCAACGTTGATTTAAATTGGCCCAGTATTTTCAGAGAAGATCTTTTTTTATATAAGTTTAAGGACGACAGACGGACGACGTGCTCCAAGTGAAGGCAAAAGCTCACCTGACTCTTTGGGTCAGGTGAGCTAAAAACGTACATTCTTCTACACATCCATATGATAAATAAAGTCAAAATAAGATTAAGTATAATTGTCACGTGCCTTCGTGCCCTGAATTGTGGTTTTTATTACACGAGGGCTGCTTTGCCTTTCATGAAAAATAGTAATATACATAATTATCCTTGTTTTTAAAATGTGAGCCCTATCCACTGGCGTCACAAATATTTTACCCCCATACGCCACAATTTAACGCGAGACAATTCGATCTTTTGTGTATGTTTCTTATATTGCGTTGATGGTTTGAAATAATGATTGCATTTAACGCGGACGACTTTTTAGATAACATGTGTCATTGAAAGTATGTGCATCGAGCCTTATATTAGCTAAAATCTGACGGAGACTTGTGATAATTTTCAATTTTGACCACCCTCGTCATACATTACGGAACTGTTCACCTATATACCGGACGAATAACGTGGGTAAAATGGGATCAACATCTCCCGAAATGAACCTGGTGTTCCGCTAAATAAGTCATATATTTTAAATAATTGTAATAATGCTATAATTTATGATTTCACACCAGCTTACCTGAAACCGTCGCCTCAGATCCGTGTCCCCCACCTTCACAAAACCATGTCCCCAAAAGTGACGGGGGACACGGTGAAACTAGAAAGCAGTCTCTAAATCTACGACAGCACTTAACTTGACAGAAGTCTCTAAATCTATAATAGAAAGTGGTCAAAATTGTATGCCACTCTCTCACTATTAAAACGAATGGTCTAAATATAGATGTCACTTTCGTAAAGAAGCCACAAGATATATCCATCCCATTTTGATTTAAATCAAGGTACATCAGCAGACATAAACCAACGTGCAAAGTGTCACAACTGACCATGGATATGTTCCACTTGTCGTAAGCACTTCCCGGTCATCTCCTCATTCATGTCTTTTCACCCCGGGCTTATAACTAGAGTAACACGACGGGTGCCACTAGTGGAGCAGGAACTGGGATCATCCGGTTTTTAGTGGGGTTCGTATTGCTTGATCTTAAATTGTCTGTGTAGTGTTGTAGATCGTTGTTTGTCCTTTTGTCTTTTTTCTTTTTGGCTATTGTCTTGTCTGTCCTTCTTTGATTTACGGATTCTGATTACCCCTTTGGTATCTTTTGGCCATTCTGTTGTTTGTCCTTCTTTGATTTACGGATTCTGATTACCCCTTTGGTATCTTTTGGCCATTCTGTTGTCTGTCCTTCTTTGATTTACGTATTCTGATTATCCCTTTAGTATCTTCAAACTCATCTTAAGGCTACTGTTAAATTACAGATCATTATTATCTGAAGCAATATGTAAGCAATAAAACAAGCTGGAACAATCATTTTGGTATTAATATTTGGCCTAGTGCACAATAACACATAGACGTTAAATACAGAAATATGTATCTAGTGCACTACATTACCATCGGTATCTTTGATGTTTATTAAGCTATCACATTGAACATCCGTTACGGCTAAATATAAAGCCCAAATCGATGGTAACAAGTTACTGAAAACAGGATGCCAATCTCTCAGGCTGTAACATTCAACATTATTCCCTTCTCAAATCATAATTTACGACAGAAATTGACAATTAAATAAGATATAACTGTCCGTCACATTTACGATCAGTCTACTCCAGAAACAGAATGGCAGGTATAAATAGACGATGTCACTTTCGGAACTTATCGCATTCAACAACATATCTCATCTATATGTATTAAAACGTGTGAAAACGAAATGTACAGTAGTCGTTATACTGGATCAATTGTATCTGATTAATTCTCTAACACAGCCGTACCAACAACAGGCCTGTTCCATCCGAGATAGTATTTCCTGTAAAGTTAGATGTCATTATGTAATTCAGTATAAACTCGTGGCTTGATGAAAATAAAGTACTTGGTGATGAACAGAACGGTTTCTGAGTGAAACGTAGTAGCGAGGAACATATCCATACTATTTAATTAACGACAGGAAGATTGCAAGAAAATCAACGTTTGACGAAGTTCGTTCTATAACCTCTCTGAACATCTCACAATCAACATTGGTCAAGTTTGCAATATAAATAAAAAACAAACAAACAAGACGACGCTCTCATCGGAGGAATCAGGCTCAATGTCCATCATCTTAATAAACAAATTTAGGGGGAGTGGACCTGCATACATGATACACGTTTGCAAGTACTTCTAGTGACTGATTTGTTAGATAATAATGTACAAAATACAGTTTCGTTATAATTAGGCATGGGGATAATACCCCCCTCCCCTTTTCCAAATCCCCGTGTTGAAAAAACCCAGAATACCGCAAATCTGCAATTATTTCACTCATTTTGACGCACATCTTGTAAACATGCAAGCCAACACTAAAATTAATAAATGGAATATTTTTATCATAATAGATGACCATAAGGCACAGTAGTGTTATCAATCATGGTCACCATTTGTCTTTATCCGGCAGGCTATGTAATTCTGGTTAAAAACATCAAAGGGATGCTGAATGGTTGATGCAGCAGATAACAATAGTGTTATAAACATAAAAGAAAATCTATGTTGATTGACAGATTGCATGCTGTCAATTTGATTCAATTATTTTTGCAGCCATAGGGTTTGAAATATGATCTTGTTTTCAAGGAATTATCAATAAATTAAATACTTAACAAACTAACGTTTCAGGCATGTGTTGAAATATCATTAGGACGAATCGTTAATTTTAGCCGTGACCAAGTTCACTCGTACGTCTAGGGAAACAGTTAAATATGGTAGCTATATAAAAACATTCTATTTTATGCCTTTACTTCAATATGTAAAAGACGCGTATTTTGTCCTTCTCACACGTTTTTGTATTGTAATAACATATAATGAGTGTAACACCACGACGGGTGCCATTAGTGGAGCAGGACCTTTCCAGAGCACACTAGTTCACCCCCGGTTGCTTAATATTAAGTTTTCTGTTTATTATTTTGTTGACTCTTGTTTGTCCTTTTGTCTCTTTCCTTTTAGCCACAATAGGGACAGTCGTGGTTGTGCTCGTATCATCGTATGGTAATTGGATTTATAACTACTTATGCAATCAGTGTCCATCACCACTAACGCTGTGAGTTCGAACCATGCTCATGGCGAGTGTACTCGATCAACATTGTGAAATAAATTTTGTCGGTGACTTTTCTCCGGGTTTTACGGTTTCCTCCAGACCTTCACCAATCAAACTGACCGAGATATATTACTAAAAGATTAAACAACATAACCCTGACCTGTTAACAACATAACCCTGACCTGTTAACAACATAACCCTAAAAGATTAAACAACATAACCCTGACCTGTTAACAACATAACCCTAAAAGATTAAACAACATAACCCTGACCTGTTAACCATTGTATGTCTTTCCTTCTTTGAATTATGGCTTCTTCAAACTTTCCTTCAGCCTTGTAAAATAAGGCTATTTTAAAAAGAGCAGAATCTAGTAAACTGGATATCCTTCGGTCATGTTTACAAATGTAGCAAAATCAAAATCACAAGTGGAAGCAGTTATCTAATCCACAAGTTGGTGTAAGTAAATCCAAGAGGATAGTAACTCCACTAATCTTCCATAAGTTGGTGTAAGTAAAGCCAAGAGGATAGTAACTCTACTAATCTTCCACAAGTTGGTCTAAGTAAAGCCAAGAGGATAGTAACTCCACTAATCTTCCACAAGTTGGTCTAAGTAAA
>MJUT01049113.1:80972-96357 GCA_002080005.1 Gigantidas platifrons | reverse complement strand
CCCGAATCCGTATATCGAAGAAGAACAGAGAACACAATGGCCAAAAGATACCAGAGGAGTAACCAGAATCCGTATATCGAAGAAGAACAGAGAACACAATGGCCAAAAGATACCAGAGGAGTAACCCGAATCCGTATATAGAAGAAGAACAGAGAACACAATGGCCAAAAGATACCAGAGGAGTAACCAGAATCCGTATATAGAAGAAGAACAGAGAACACAATGGCCAAAAGATACCAAAGGAGTAACCAGGATCCGTATATAGAAGAAGAACAGAGAACACAATGGCCAAAAGATACCAAAGGAGTAACCAGAATCCGTATATAGAAGAAGAACAGAGAACACAATGGCCAAAAGATACCAGAGGAGTAACCAGAATCCGTATATAGAAGAAGAACAGAGAACACAATGGCTAAAAGAAACAGTACAAAAGGACAAACAACGATCTACAAAACATACATATAAAAACTAAAGATCAAGTAACACGAACCCCACTAAAAACCGGGGGTGAACTCAGGTGCTCCACTAGTGACACCCATCGCGTTAATCTAGTTACAAACCCGGTGACAAGTCATGAACGAGGAAAGGACGGGAAGTGTTTACGACAAGTGGAACATAATCCGTGGTCATTTGTGACACAGATATTCCATAACGGTCAACCAAGTGGTGGTGGCGACCTAAAACTTTGTAAGTGATGACTTCAACTTAACTAAGAGGAACCCTTGGTTCAGTAGTTTCCTTGTTAGCAGCAACCCTCTATCAGGGAAATCCTGATAAGAACCACAAGCTCTAGAATATCGTATCAACTGAGATATATATACTCCATATGCAGATGGTGCTGGAATGTTGCTACATATAACATATGAATGGAAAGTTCACAATGGGAAAATTGAAATCATCTCTTTGTCGTAAAGTTTCGTTCTTAACCGCCCTTCACTGTCAATTTCGAAGTGTGGGTCAAGGTATGAAGCAGACGTATCTGTATCTGTGGTAACCTTTTTTCAAGCTCAATGGGATAGATACGACCAACGAAATCACCAAACCTATAATTATTTAGTGAAAGGACATTATCTATATATCGGAACGTGAAAATAAAGGATCGGGCTAGTTTCTTTTCGTTTTTCTTGAGAAGCCCTTGTATGAAGTCTGCCTCATACGAATAAAGGAACAGGTCGACGAGAAGAGGAGCACAGTTTGTACCCATAGGTATGCCGATTGTCTGTTGAAAAACACGTCCACTAAAGATAACAAATATGTTGTCAATCAAAAGCTCGAGCATGTTGATGATATCAGTTTCAGACAACTTTTTGGTAGAATCAGTGTTTTCTTTTCTTTTTTTTATTTTTTTTTTATTTTTACAAAATAGGAACGGTCCCTTCCTAGCACAAGGTAGTTGTATCTACGTTTGCCATTATTCTTTATGAAATACAGTTGGACCTTCATTAGGTATGCTTATAGTCCAGAAGGTTTTATAAGAGCTAGGTTGTATTGAGGTAACAGAACACAAATTATCTTCAATCATATTTAAATTCCAGTAATACGCACAGACTTAAAGTAAAGTATCTAATTAATGTTAAACATGGTGTCAAGGCGGCGAAAAATATATAAATTATAAATACTGTTGTCCCAGGTAGTCCACCTATCATAAATTACAGTCCAAATGTTCGTCTTCTGGCTTGGTTATACACGTTCGTCTTCTGACTTGGTTATTCACGTTCGTATTCTGACTTGGGTACTCAATGTTCTTCTTTTGACTTGGATACTCCACTTTCGTCTTCTGACTTTGATGCTCCACGTTCATCTTCTGACTTGGTTATACACGTTCTTATTCTGACTTGGTTATACACGTTCGTATTCTGACTTGGTTATACCCGTTCGTCTTCTGACTTGGATATTCCACGTTCGTCTTCTGACTTGGTTATACACAATCGTATTCTGACTTGGACACCCCACGTTCGTCTTCTGACTTGGTTAATTATACACGTCCGTCTTCTGACTTGGTTATACACGTTCGTATTCTGACTTGGATACTCCACGTTCGTCTTCTGACTTGGTTATACACGTTCGTATTCTGACTTGGGTACTCAATGTTCGTCTTCTGATTTGGATACTCCACGTTCGTCTTCTGATTTTGGTACTATACGTACGACTTCTCAATAGGGTGCGCCACGTTCGTCTTAAAACTTGAATACTCTATAGATTTGTCTTCTAACCTGGATACTCCATGGCCGATTTGTCTTCTAACTTGGAGACTCTATAGATTTGTCTCCTAACTTGGATACTCTATAGATTTGTCTTCTAACTTGGATACTCTGTAGATTTGTCTTATGACCCGATTACTCTACGTTCTTCCTCCGACTTGGGCACTCTATATTGGTATTCTGACTATAAGGTAGTCTAGGTTCGATTAATATTTACTGGTTTCTTTTGTGTATCCAGATCTCATGAAAACAATCATCAAAAGATTTGTACCGGGTATTTCCTTGCAAAGTATACAAGACGAGATGTGTTCGATTAACCTGACTCAGTATCCGCCTTGCACGTTCCATTTCATTGTGATAAAAACTTCTGACAAGACAATTGTGTTGTTACCGGTTAAACCGTTCTTATAACTTTTAGACGTTGTCTATTAAGATTTTCAGAGGTATACAAGACAAAATCGGGAGAGCAACTTCATATGTCATGTTTTACCAAGCTGACAAGATAAATAAGACAATAAACTACCAAAGACAATAGAGATTTGCAAACAACGGGACGTTTGTGATCTATTCGTTTCAAAATATCGCACAATACGTCATTAACGGAATTATAGGCTTTTCTGCTCCACTGTGAACACGAACAATTATGATCGAGTTAGAAACGTTGTTGCAGACCAATCTTTTGTGCCTTGGCTTGTTTCAAATATGGAGTCACAAGTATTTATCTTTTGTATCTCTCCTTCAGTTGGAATGATACAAAACATGATATTTCCCGGGCTATGTATTGAAACGAATGATCAAAATGTAGTATTTACAATGTATGGGAGATAACTCCAAGAAATATATAGTATTAAATTTGACTTTTTTTTTAAATGGGCCTGCTAAAACATTCAATACACGCATGGGCGTAGCTTGGATTGGAAATTTACCGAGACCGGGGGTCTGGGATGCACAGCCCCCCCCCCCAGAAGCTATTGACTATTGACTTTTTGGGGAGTTATTTGTTAAAATTTTGACGTTTTGATAGTACATAGTTATTACCCTAATTTGGCAAATTGGCCACAAGTAGGTTTTTTTTTAATTATTGACACTAATTAGAATACATGAAGCTATGCGTTCATCCCCGTAAAATGTTCATTACGCTCCTTACACCCCTACATGATTTAAGATTTGATTGACACACCAGGGGATCTTCAATCATATTTGTAAGATATATGGCTCAAACATAACCCTTATTCAGACAGATTGATAGTTAATAGAGAGCCGGTTACATTGACGACCGACTGATCAGGGTTAGTGCTAACGGATAGAAGAATGAATAGAAACTACGCGCGGATATACAGACGAGTATTCATTATCTCAAAACCTGCTAATGATAAAAAAAAAACAACAACTTTAAAACAACACTTTTACTTGCTTTGCCTTACTGGTTGCATCTTGGTGGTTTCGAGATTCGGTGTGTGATACCAATATTCATCTTTTTACCCCTGTGGCATATTCCAGTCCCTAAATCCTAATCCAGTGAGAACATCATTCCTATCAGTGTGTGAACCAAAAGCTAATACAAAATCCTGCATCTTTGTGGTTTGAGTAACGTAGCCAGGGAAATGTTCCCTCCCATTTGGTGGAACATCTCCTTCCGTCCGTTCCAGGGAAAATGGTGCCTAGACGTGATTGTTTACTAACAGCATTGTTGTTCTATCACTGTCAACCAATAATTTTTTTGTGGAGAACCATTTCGGAACTCAAAAAAAAAAAGAAAAGAATTCTGGTTTGCATACAATACGATACAACATATGTTAACTTAGGACTTACAGCTTATCGTTACGATTTAGTTCTATTTAAGGTGTTTATCCATTATTTTTTTTTTACCGAGGCAATTGCCCCCAATGGATGCTATGCCTTTGGCAGGGCTAAGACCTTTTAGTTGATGAAGTAAATGATACATTACTTGGATCAGCTCTTTATTTATCTACCCAACTGATCAGCCCGGTTTTAAGTCCGCAAGAGAACAAATTGAAAAACATCCAGAAAATTTGTTTCATTTGTGGATTACAAAAATATGCTATGTATGAGTCATAGAAACAAGTGATGCATGGGGCGTGGGAGCCGGTCTTAATCTTTTGTTGAAGATGGGACATTTATTAGTAGAAGCGAATATGTAACCTTTTTTGAGTGTGTGTGTGGGTGTGTGTGTGGGGGGGGGGGGGTTGATTGTCATCTGGGGATTCATTTGTCAAGTGGGACGTTAGGATCCCATTAATTGATTTAACCATGCCACACCTTTGTGACTGTCCCAAGCCTTAACATGGATTTCCAATACCATATTTCCTGACAATTTTGTATTCGATGATTTTACGTGAAATTAGTTGTTCATTCTGCTGGAATTGGTGGCTATCGTAGTAAACTTTCCTTTCTTATTTGAAGAGCAAAAAAAAAATACACTTGTGATACCGTCGAGTTATTAAAAATGGGCACCAGTAATGGTATTGACTTCGAGGAAGTTTAAAAAAAATAGAATACATGTATAACAATATTAACAAGGACAAAGCAGAGCGTGGCGTATCCCCTCGCCTAAATATTTGACCCGATGACCTTGACCTTTGACCCATGACCTTGAAAATCAATAGGGTTCCAGATTCTCGTAAGGACTCAATATGTACCAAGTTTGGTCAAAATCCATTTAAGGATGTTGATTCTAGAGTGTTCACAAGAATGTTACGAAAGGACGGGTGGAAGGTAGCGTTACTATATCCCTTCGCAACTTCGTTGGCGAGGGGATAATAAAATGCACAGGAGCGTAGAGTTGCTTACTCGTTCATTTCAGAGTTATCATGAACAAATCTTGCACACGTCCCAATAATAGGTTTGGTTTTATGGTTTTATCGTGGCTGTCAGTTTTATTGATGGAGGAAACCGGAGTACCCGGAGAAAACCAACGACCTGTCGCAAGTCACTGACAAACTTTATCACATTATGTTGTATCGAGTACACCTGAGGGGGGTTCCAACTCACAACATTAGTGGTGATAGGCACTGATTGCATAGATAGTTATAAATCCAACTACCATACGATCACGACCACGACGCCCCAACCCCAAATTATAGGTTTGTTGTTTGTTTGTTTGGTGGTTCTTAACACCACTTTCAACAATATTTCAGTTATATTGTGGCGGTCATTTTTATTGGTGGAGGAAACCACAGGACCTGGAGAAAACAACTGACCTGTCGTAATTCACTGACAAACTTTATTACATAATGTTGTACACCTCGCCCTGATCGAGATTCGAACTCACAACATCAGTGGTGATAGTCACTGATTGCATAGGTAGTTGTAAATCCAACTACCATACGATCACGGCCACGACGCCGCCCTCCCCATCCAATAATAGGAACGAGTGAGTGCAATTGCTGTTTAACGCCAACTCAGAATGTTTTCAGCTATATCACGGTGAGAACAAGTTAATTTTCAATGAGATGATGATGAGGTCCGCTCTGTTCTAGACCAATACGTTGGACTGGATTTTTATAGTGCTACTGAAATGACAGTCCATGGGTTTACATGTGCTCCACCCAGACACATTATTCTGATTCCGAGCCAACCAGTCTTTGCTCTTACTCCTTAAAATGCTGCGTGTGTAGCGGAGAAGCAACCAATTCCATTTTTATAGTTTTTGGTTTGACCCGACCGGGTATCGCACCGACGGTCTATCGCACTCGAGACAAGCGCGCTAACCATTACACCACCGATGCGGTTCCCAATAATAGGAATTTGAATTTGAATGTTGGTGTTTAGCGCCACTTTCAGCAATATTTCAACTATATCATGGCAACCAGTTTTAGTGGTGGAAGAAGCCGGGGTACCCGGAGATAACCACCTACCATGGGCAGGCAACTGGTAAACGTTATCACTTGCGACTGCGAGTCGAGTGCACGCGTTTTTGTAATTTACAAAGCCGATCGCGAACCCACGCCGTATTGGTGATAGGCTTGTATGAGTTGTTAGGTAATCCAACTACCTAACTCATTGAGCCACCCGGGCCCCTCGGTTCCCAATAATAGGGATGTTGCACAAATTGACATACCTACATTACTCAAGATGCGTCGTTTTTTCGTTGTAATATACATTTATACTAGAACATATTATGAAATGCAATTTCCAATTTTTGTGTTGAAAGAAAGCATGATCCATCGATAGAAATAACTGAGGTGCACTCGTTTGGATGATATGATGCTCGCTATGTTAGCGATTTCCCTCCAATTCTTTTACTTATTTCGACTTGAGGCTGTGGCCTTCACCAAAGCAAGATGCATATTTATAGAAAAAAATCGAGAAAGCATCAGAGATGCAACAGCCGAGTTGCAAATCAAACTCATTTGGTCTTGTTTTGTAAATAAGCAAGAAACTAAAGAATAAACAAGTCAACTCGGCCATACAAAAAACTTCCGGTAGGGGATGAGGATGACCCCGGGCCTCAACTCTTGGGGCATTTAATTTGTCTATTCACCCTGATCATAAATATACATGGTTTAGGGGTGGGGATCTCAACCATTAAAATATTCACTTCAGGTAGGGGGTGGGGTATGACCCCCCGGGGCCTGAGCTATGAGGCATTTAATTTTCCTAGTCACCCTGATCATAAATATATGGTTTAGGGGTGGGGATCTCAACCATTAAAAAGTTCACTTCAGGTAGGGGGTGGGGTATGACCCCGGAGCCTGAGCTATAATGCATTTAATTTGCCCAGTCACCCTGATCATAAATATATATGGTTTAGGGTGGGGATCTCGGTCACATTTTTTATACAGATTCCCCAGTGGGGTGGTGCTGAACCCCGGGTATAAAAAAATGTTGAATGCACAACTTCACATTGGCATCTCCACCCATATCAAATATTAAGTTTCTATCTTTTGTAGTTTCAGAGAAATGTGTAATTCTCAAAATATGTACTTTTTCTATAAAAAACCATGATTTTACAAGAAAAAATAATAGATTAATCTGAATTTCGAACTCGCTCTAAATAATAGTATAATAATCACGGGTGGTTTGCTACGCCACACGCACGGATACTTAAACATCGCCTCGAGGTAGGTTTATGCAGTTGTACAATTTAAAAAAAGGAAAACTAACAAAACCAAGTAGTTCACCGAAGGGCCAGATATCAGACTTCATTGTTAGCCATGATACATTCATTGCGTGGAAACCCGTCAGTTTTGCAAACACTTCTGTACAGTTAAAATTCCGGGCAAGGATACCGTTCACACAAAACCCATTTAACTGTACAGAAGTGTTTGCAAAACTGACGGGTTTCCACGCAATGAATCAATGTATGCTAACAATGAAGTCTGATATCTGGGTCCTTCGGTGAACTACTTGGTTTTGTTAGTTTTCCTTTTTTTAAATTGTACAACTGCATAAACCTACCTCGAGGCGATGTTCAAGTATCCGTGCGTGTGACGTAGCAAACCACCCGTGATAATGCTTCCTACCAAAAATTTATGTTGATCGGACAAAAACTAAGAGCGCTATCACGTGAACGAAGATAGGCTAACATACGCCCGCCCGCACGTACTGAATTCCTGTTGGTTCAAATCCACAAAATGTCCTTATTGTCCGTTACAGGGGCCGTCGTGGTCGTGACCGTATAGTAGTTGGATGTATAACTGCCTATGCAATATGTGCCTATCACCTCTAACATCGGGGGCTCGAATCACGGTCAGGCGAGGTGTACTCGATACAATATTTTATTCATTATGTGATGAAGTTTGTCAGTGACTTGCGACAGGTCGATGGTTTTCTCCGGGTACTCCTGTTTCCTTCACCAATAAAACTGACTGCCACGATATAACTGAAATATTGTTGAAAGTGGTGTTAAGCACCATAAACCTACGCCAAATCTATATTTTCCGTTAGAATTGTTTATAAATCAAGTCACACTTCTTCACTGAAGTAATAAAATCCAAATATTTGTTCCGTCTTCGCTTATCACGAAGTAAAGGAGTAAGCGCAGAGGGATTGGCTTGGAATCAGGATAATGTGTGAGAGTGGGGCGACATGTATATCCATGAACTGTTCTTTCTGTGAACTAGCACTATACAAATCAAACTAAGTACATTGGTCGAGTACAAAGTGGACATCATCATCATATCATCGAAATACACCTTGCTCTCGCCATGATATACCGGTAGATGAAAAATGGCTCACTTCCAGGCGCTTAAAAACAACCATTCCCCTCACACGAAAGTTTGATCGGACCATTTTTGAAGAAGTTACTATCCTTTTCAATCTGATTAAAATCAGATATCTCACTCGCTTCCCTTTACTGATATGCCGTGGAGTGGGAGCCGAGACAAGAAATATTTCAACAGCAAAAAACTTGTAATCAATATATCCTCCTACATTTTGATCCTGATATATATATTAGCTTGACAGACTCTGGTTCTCAACCAGTCAATAATAAATACAGAAGACAGAAATTGGTAGTAACACATTAATTTATTACAAGCATAGTATTATATAATCACATAAAGCTCAAATAGAATGTCTCAATGGTTCCTATATTACACAGTTTTTGCATAAATATGTACACATGTTCTCGTGTCCTCGCATATTGTCATCTTGCATTTTTCTTTTTTCTTTCTTTTTCTGTTCAAAAGATGTGTACGCACACGTGTGTGTTTTTGTGTCGATTCAGCTATACCCCTGCTATGTGCTGCGGTCAATAATAAATACAGATAACAGAATGTAATAAATGCTAAATTAAATTTATTACAAGTATAGTACAGTTGCATAGTATATTATATAATCACATAAAGATCCAATGGAATGTCCGAATGGTTCCTATATTACAGTTTTTGCATAAATATGTACACATTTTCTCGTGTTCTGGAATATTATCTGCTTGCACATTTCTATATGATGAGCTTATGATTTTTTTTCTTTCTTTTTCTGTTCAAAACATGTAAACGCATGTGCGTTTTTGTATTGATGTAGGTATGCCGCTGCTATTTCTTTTGATTAGCTTGACAGCCTCTGGTGCTCAATCGGTCAATAATAAAGACAGAAGACAGAAATTAATAAATACAATCAATTCATTACAAGTATAGTACATGTATTATATAATCCCATAAAGCTCCAACGGAATGTCTCAATAGTTCCTATATTACACAGTTCTTGCATAAAATATGTACACGTGTTCTCGTGTCCTCCTATATTGTCTTCTTGCATTTTCCCTTTTTTTATATTTTTCTGTTCAAAAGATGTGAATGAACGTACGTTTATTTTTCTAGTTGATGTAGCTATGACCCTACAGTGTGCTGTGCTGTTTCTTTTGATTAGCTTGGCAGACTCTGGTTCTCAATCGGTCAATACTAAATACAGATGACAGAATGTAATACATACAAAATTAATTTATAACAAGTATAGCATAGTATTATATAATCACATAAAGCTCCAATGGAATGTTCGAATGGTTCCTATATTACACAATTCTTCCATAAACATGTACACATGCTCTCGTGTCCTGGAATATTGTCTTCTTGCACATTTCTATATTGTCACCTTCGAATGTGGGTATAACATTATGTACACATGTCCTCGTCTCTTGGAATATTGTCTTCTTCCATTTTAATATTGTCTTCTTTCATTTTAATATTGCCTTCTTCCATTTTAATATTGTCTTCTTCCATTTTAACATTGTCTTCTTCCATTTCCATAGTGTCACCTTCGAATTTAGGTATAGTCGGGATCCACCTGGCTACCCTTTTCATAGCGTCATTATATTCTTGCTCAATTACACTTGCTGGTATCGATACTGAATATTTACTTCTCTGATCGGTATCTGTTATTTCTTGTCTATTTACAGATTGATATTTTCTTTTTCTATTTGTAAAACTTTTGTCTTCTTCCATTTCCATATTGTCACCTTCTAATGTGGGTACAGCTGCTAACAACCTGGCTACCCTTTCATTTATATTTCCTCGCTGAACTACAGCTGATGGTTTCGCTTCTGCAGAATCACTGCTATTTTGTGAAGAATCACTACTATGTTCTGAAGAATCACTGCTATTTTGTGAAGAATCACTGCTATGTTCTGAAGAATCACTGCTATTTTGTGAAGAATCACTACTATGTTCTAAAGAATCACTACTATATTGTGAAGAATCACTACTATGTTCTAAAGAATCACTACTATATTGTGAAGAATCATTACTATGTTCTGAAGAATCACTACTATAGTGGGACGAATCACTACTATATTGTGAAGAATCACTGCTATATTCTGGCGTTTTACTGCATGTAGGAATATTGTCTTCTTCCAAATCTATATTGTCTTCTTTCATATCTGTATTGTCTTCTTCCAGTTCCATATTTCCTTTTTCCATATCTATGTTGTCACATCCTAATTTGTGTACAGCTGCCAACAACCTGGCTATCCTTTCATTGATATTTAATCGCCGAGTTGATGGTGCCGACTCTGAAGATTCACTACTCTGCTCGGTGTCTGTTGTTTCTGGTCTCTTTACACACAGATATGGTCTTTTTCTGTATGTAAGAAAATTCTCTTCTTCCATTTCTATGTCTTCTTCCATATCTTTATTATCACCTTCAAATTTTGGTACAGCTGCCAATACCCTGTCTTCACTTTCATTGATATTTGCTCGCTGAACTATAGCTGATGCCAGTGATAGTATTGATTCTGAAGAATCACTACTAGTATGTTCTTTATCTGTTATTTCTGGTCTTTTTACACAACGATATGATCTTTTTCTGTATGTAAGAACTTCTTTCATATCTACCGGTATATTATTTCCTTCCATATCTATATTATCAACTTCTAATTGGGGTTTAGCTGTCAACAATCCGGCTACCCTTTCATTGATATTTGCCTTCTGAGTTAATGATGCCGACTCTGAAGACTGAACACTACTCTGCTCGGTATCTGTTGTTTTTCGTCTTCTTAGACACTGATATTTTCCATTTCTGTCAATAGGAAACTTGATTTCGTTCTTTTGACCTTTCTTTCTTAAATTCTGAGTGTTTAGTCTCTTCTGATTAGTACTGTTGAGGTTATACTTTTTACCCAATGCCAATGGTTTGTACTGTGTAGAGATTCCCTCTTTTTTCAACGTCCTTTTACGATCTCTGTTCTCGATTTTTCTTTGATTCTCACTCTTCTTAATCTTCATCTTTCTTTTCTTTAAGTTAGCATTTCTGTTTTGATGTTTTTGTTGTACAGTAACAGTAGACAATGCGTTACTATATGGAAGTTGTGCGCCTATTCTAGGAACAACTTGGTATGGTACATAGAAAACTGAAATCAACCGACTAAAATACCTACGGGAAATTCCTCCAATTCTGTATAGCTCGTCAATGTGGAAAATACGTTTTCGGATCTTCCTATACGCCACTATTTTATCTGCCAATTCTTGTGGAATATCGGCAAATCCTTCAAGATGTCTTGCAGATGCACAGTTTATATCATACATTCTCGCCGCCATTACAGTAGCAAAGACAGTGATGACGTTGTTTGTTTGTGACGTTACAACATGGTTAACAACCAGACCAGGGGCCAGTAAAGGGAAGTAAATCTACAGAGACGTGCAAAAAGTATTCGGTCACTGTAATTTTTTTTTACATATATTTCATATAAAACCACATCTTTTAAAAACATTATTCCAAAGTCGACTCTTGTTCGATTTTAATGATATGTTCTATTCCAAAGTGTGTATCATGCAAATTCTGAAAGTTGCATGATACAGAGTAATAGCACTGTCATCTGTTTACGCTGTATTGTTGGTTTATGATACAAGTATCATGATGCTTGCTTTACCGTGTAACAGGGGCTTTAAACTTTAAAAAAAATATCATATGATCTGACCTTCCTTGTCTCCGAATATAACTTCCTTTGTATCTATAGGAACATTTAATGATAAAAATCTCAAGATTTAATAGAAGACAGTCAAGAGTTGATGTATTTGACATACATAACTTTTAAACATATCGTAACGTTGTTTGTGTCCATGTATGACGGGCTGTCGTAATTTTCAGAAAAAAATTGTGCGTGATGTCACTTTTAAAACGACATTTGCTATTGCTTTATCTGTATTTTGTTGATATTAATTGAAAATATGTCCTATAGCTGCATATATTTAAAGTTTAGAGCAACTGAATGTTTATTTTACGAAAGAATCATGTTTAAAGGCATACAGGCTGTCAGAATTGATTTTTTTTTCATATTAAAAGTTGCCAATATTCGATGTTTTATACTAATAAAATGTCCGTAACAAAAAGCCAGGTTTAAAAAATATGCTATAATGTCGTAATTAGTGAAAATAATTCGAATGTATGTTGGTGAAATCGCCATTAACACAACTAATTAAAGTCAGTTGCTGTTCCGAAGTTTGCCGAATACTGATAACTGCTATAAATAACCAGGAAGCATGTTGCATGTAAATTCGTTAGAATTAATATAATTTAAGAAATATATCTATGAAGTTGGATCCCGGGGATAATCAGTTCATATTATATAATGATATTTAGTAAGAATGACACTTAAAATCGGAAATACGTGATGAAATCAATAAAAACAAACCCAAAACTCTTCAAAGGGGCCAGAAAAAGGGAAAATTGCAAACAAATTGTATTGCATATTATTGTCTTGATTATATTTTTAGAAAGAAAAAAACACCAGACATAATGTTCATTATTGTAGTCTCTAATTTAAAAAGAGATATCACCTAGCGTTTTCTCCTGAAAAAAAAAAAGAATATATAAAAAACTACGATGCAATTATACTGTTAAAAAAAGTATAATTCCCATTCGAACTACTGTGCACTCAGTGTTACCACTATAGTTGCGAGTTCGAATCCCGATCATTGCGAGGTGTACTCGATACAACAATATGTGATAACGTTTGTCAGTGACTTGCGGCAGGTTATTTCAGTGAGCTAGCGCTATAAAAATCCAACTGAGCGTGCTGCTCAAAGCCGGACATCATCATTCCACCGAATATTACTTGTTGTTGCCATGATATATCAGGAAGATTGCTCATATGGCGTTAAACAACAATCCCCCACTCACTCACTCACTGATTATAATGGTAATTTCTACAGTATTAATCAGGTATGCATTTATATAAAAATATAATGCACTCACATTTTATGTAGTAATTGATTCGAGAGAATGCAATGTATTTCTCTGAGTTATTCCCCTTTAACCTAGACGCGTGTAGTTGCTCTCACTAATCAGTATATTGTTGCTTGTCGTATCTAGGAGAGGCTAAAACATGATAGATATACAGTCATTTTCATTTTTCTGAATAAAATATTGATTGAAACTGATAATAAACGAGACTTAAGATGCACCGATACCCAAAATAAAAGTTAAGAAACAATAAAGTTAGAAACCTTTCATCTTACATAATATACAATACAATATCATTAAAAGAGAAATCAACGGCAATAAAAAAAAAAGGTTATATATTTTGTTCCTGGCTTTTAATCTGCCAATGGGTTAAAACACAAGACACAATAATATGACAATGGGTTAAAACACAAGAAGACAATACTATCATGGTAAACATATGCTCAGTTACAGGGCCTTTAAATAATTCGATCATAATGTGCATTTTGAGAACATTGAACAGTTACAAGCCTCACTCTAGAATTTACGCGGTGTCGCCAGTAACATAACACTCTGTTGATTTTAATATCTAGCTTGCTATCTGTAAAAGAAAAAGCTCTCTTAGCTGTGCGCTATATTTCTGCAATGTCATGAATATCTCGTCATTCTTCGAGTAAGTTCAACACAAAAGTAAGCAGTAAGCATCATCATTCCAATAAAGCAATACTGTGTATAGATATTAGGATAAAAAAAGTTTTATATGAAGATACCCAAACAAAAAAGCAAATTATACACTAAGAGTACTATGCTAAAAACATTACTGTGGGACTAACTTGCAGTGAAGTTCCATAATGCAGAAATAAAGGCTCTACTGAAGAAGTATGTAACATTGATAAAAAAATCTACAATTATCTTCACTTTGACAATTAACACATAGACTTGTAGTTTCAAGATGTCGCATCAAAAACATCTCAAGTTAGTCTGGAAAAATTATTCGAGTTCATTTGACCCTTAGACTACTGTTTTCGGTGTAACTTGCAAGGTATAACATCTATAGGTGCGAAATTTCAATTGCTTTTTACTGTGGTCACTGCTATATATCAATAGACTCTTTGATTTAATATACCAACTGGATATTTGTAACGGTTCTCAGGTATAAAGTCACAGAACTGCACAGCACACCCCCAAATAGTGGTTAGCCAATAGGAGATGTCCTCTCGAAGGGGAAGAGGTGTTGCCAAATGGTGGTTAGCCAATAGGAGATGTCCTCTCGAAGGGGAAGAGGTGTTGCCAAATGGTGGTTAGCCAATAGGAGATGTCCTCTCGAAGGGGAAGAGAGGTGTTGCCATATTATAGTACGGAAAGCCAGATCGTGGTTCACAGTTAGTATCGTGTTTGAATATGCCACTGGCCGTTAAACAACAATAAATTCAGCAATCATCAGAGTACCAGCAGCCACCTCGGTGGTGTAATGGTGAATGTGCTCATCTCGGTAGTGTAATGATAACGTGATTGCTTCCGCCGGAGTGCAGACATCATGTGTTCGATCCCCGGTCGAGTTATACGGACATCATGGGTTTTCTAAAAAAATATTTTTAATATTTAATAATAATTCCGTGTTATATATATTATTAATGCTAATAATCAGAATATGTTTCCAAAGATTTGTTAATTATTGTTATTCAATTTATCTGGAACTTCTATTACAGAACCCATTTTCAACATTTATAATTTTACTGCTGATACTGCTTAGTAATGATGTTGAGCTAAACCCAGGCCCTACAAAAGAAGGCGAACTCTCTGTTTTTCATTTAAACACTAGAAGTATGCGTCATAAATTGGATTACATAGAGAGCATTAGTAACGAAGCAGATATTATATGTTTAACAGAAACACATCTTGATCAAAATATAACAAATGATGACATTTTTATAGAGGGATACTGCAAAGATCCATTTAGGAAAGATCGAAATAATTCGGGGGGAGGCGTAATAGTATATTTTAGTAAACATCTCATCGTTAAACCCAGAACAGACTTAGATTTTGATAGTGAAGCTATCTGG
>MJUT01049113.1:42262-73094 GCA_002080005.1 Gigantidas platifrons | reverse complement strand
CAAAGAAAGCTTTATTTTGTATAAAATCTTATACTACCTCATTAAATAATTTACCTGTAAAAGTAGCTAACAACCTTTTTGACACATTAGTTAAACCAATTATGACATATAACTCTGAGGTAACATATTTAGACACTTTTATATCTTTATATAGGGCCAAGAAAAGAGCAAGTACATGTACCAATGATAAGGAAGTAGACTTATTTAATTTTATGGATAAAAATCCAATTGAAAATTTACATCTGTCCTTTTGCAAATATGTTCTTGGCATTAGAAAGAAAGCTTCAAATTTAGCAGTCAGATTAGGACTTGGAAGATTGCCAGTAGAGAACTTTATTAAATCTCAAACTTTGTTATATTTTTCAAGACTATATACAACAAAAATAAACCCACTTTTAAAAGAATCCTTTTTACTTTGCCAAAATTTAGATTCTCAAGGCATCTATCTACACATGGTTTTCATATAAGATAAGATAAGAAAACTTTATTTTGATTCGGCACATAATAAAACAGTACAACATAAGCTCTAAGGAGCTTTTTACCGAATATACATTAACAATAACACAACACAAGTCACATGCAAAGTTACAACATAAAATAAGCCAAGACATACTGGCAAAAAAAAACACCAAAAAAAGAGAAAAAAAAAAGGAGGACTGTGTATAGATCTGAACAAAAACCCACGTGGCAAGTGCCTCTTTGGACTCTTGTTCAAGATATACACACAGTTGCTCCAACATAAAGCAGCAGTTAATAAAGAAGCAGCAGGTAAAAAAAAAAAAATAATACTGAATACTTAAATAAAACTGGCACCAACATAAACAGTAAAAGCAGCACTGTCTAACTAAAGAACAAAGAAAAAACAATTTTCAAGCTAAACTAAAAAATTTTAAATTTTAAATTTTTAAATAATTCAAAATATGCAAAGAGTATTATTGATGAGACAGGTCTTGATATCTTACAGCTCCAAAATACTACTAGTCCAAATCAAGCAAAACTACACAAGAAATATGTAAAATCAACACTAAAATTTTACTATGAAAATTTAATAAATAATAAGCTCTCAAAATTAGACCAAAAAAGTAAATTATATTTATTCTCAAATTTAAACAAAATTTATCATTGGAAAGTTACTTATCTATATCTAATTTTGAATACAGAAAGCTAATAACAAAACTTAGAATTAGTGAACACAACCTATTAATAGAAAAGGGGAGACATTTAAATATTCCCAGAGAGCAACGTTTATGCTCGCACTGTAAATGTATAGATGACGAGAAACATTTTCTTTTACATTAATAAATTTTTACTGTATTAAAAACAGATCAAGAACAGCACATGAAGCAAACATTATTTTACACCAATGTACAATATCAGGAGACACTTACAAATTGATGTGACCAATAGCTTTTGGGGGTATGTGAGTTATTGTTGTTTAATGCCACATGAACATATTTCAGCTATATCAAGGCAAAAACATGTTACATTCAATGAGATGATAATCATGTTGATTTTTATAATGCCAGCTTACAGAAACAACAGTCTGTAGGGGAGACAACTGTCTCCAATCAGACACATTACATATCCTGATTCTGAACCAACCAGTTTTGTTCTTTCTCCTTACTGCTGCATGCTTAGTGAAGAAGCAACAAATAACAATTTTATAGTCTTTGGTTTGACCTGACCGAGGCTCAAGCTCACGATCTACCACATTCGAGGTGAGTATGCTCACCACTACACCACCCATACAGTTCAAATAACATTTGGGGTCATTAAAACATTACAATAATTGTAAAGACACACTATTGCCAGTATCGGTAGGGACCATCCTGGTTGTGATCGTATGATAGTTGGATTTACAACTACATATGCAATCAGTGCCTATCACCATTGATGTTGTGAGTTCGAATCTCGATCAGGGCGAGGTGTATAACATTATGTGATAAAGTTTGTCAGTGGTTTTCTCCGGGTCCTCTGGTTTCCTTCAACAATAAAACTGACCACTACGATATAACTGAAATATTGTTTAAAGTGGTGTTAAACACCATCAAACAAACAGACTATTGGTTCTACCTGGTATATTGTTTTTATATTTGTTATGTAATGTAGAAGACAAAAACAGTTAGTACCAGAAAACAAAAAACCATGTGTTATTCCTAATGCTGAAATTTATTATATAATCCTATACACTGAAGTAATTAGGCAACACTCTACATTGTATGTCTGTCTTACCTCACTTAAAACTTAAATGAAATTAGACAAATATTCCACCTGGGAAATTTGGTTCTTAACAAGGCACAATTGACAATAACAAAATCTATAAACTATCTCTTATCTGCTAATCTGTTTTCACATCAACAAACATTTCTATTTTATTTTATGTACATGTAGGTGGTCTTTACCTTAGTAGAACAAACATTTTATTATCAATTTTATCTACATCTGCATAACAATACATGCAGTCAAACCTGTATTAAGAGGTCACATTTCAGACAAAGAAAAGGTGGTTTTTAAGACAAGTGATCTCTTTAATGAGGTTCAATTCATATGAAATTGTCTATTACAGGACAAGAAAAAGATTACCTTTTAAATACAGATAGGGCTGCCAAGAGAATTTTTGGGCCCCAGTGCAAAAGGAAACTTGCCCCCCCCCCTCCTCCAAATAATGATACTCAAATTAAGTCCACCACGGTGTGTTATAAGCAAGGAAGAATCAGTACAACAAAATTGAATTGATGAATTGTGATTTAGAAAACAGCTTTCTACTTGTTTAAACTCATGGGCCCCATCTGACCCCTCCTCTCAGTGGACCTGAAAACAGCTTTCTACTTGTTTAAACTCATGGGCCCCGTCTGACCCCTCCTCTCAGTGGACCTGAATACAGGTGACTGCTTGGGCAAGTTTGACTGTTGTACATGCACATTAATAATTTTAATTCAAAAACACAGTGTGAGTGTTATTACAGCTATAATCTTCATTATGTGTCACATAATGATGATTATAGCTGTATTATTATATAGATTGCTGTGAATTACAGAATTTTCCGAGTTAAATAAAAACGATAATTTCACAGTGAAAATATCGTTTTTAATTTCACTCTCGCTATATTTCGCACCATTTTTTGTCGGAACTACTTTTCTGACAACGAAATATAGCGAGAGTGAAATTAAAAACGATAATTTCACTCTGAAATTATCGTTTTTATTTAACTCTGAAAATTCTGTAATTCTACGCTACACACGTAATATAGTGCAATTAAAGTCATTTTATATTAAATTTGATTCGAAACATTTTTTATCTATATAATAAACACTATAACTAATTGATGAGTTTCATTATAAAAATATGTCACTCATGACCAAATAATGTTGTAACTCACTGCGCACATTCGTGAGTTACTCCGTTATTTGGTCATTCATGACATATTTTTGATAATGAAACTAGTCAATTAGTTATAGTATAAATAACACTGCATTGATTTTAAACAATCTATTTGGTAGTATAAAAATTGTATGGAGTTACCTCCCATTATTTTGATTGTTTGTTTGATCCTGTTTAACACCACTTTCAACAATACTTCAGTTATATCGTGGCGGTCAGTTTTATTGGTGGAGGAAACCAGAGATCCCGGAGAAAACCACCGACCTGTCGTAAATCACTGACAAACTTTATCACATAATGTTGTTCACCTCGCCCTGACCTAGACTCGAACTCACAACATCAGTGGTGATAGGCACTGATTGCATAGGTAGTTGTAAATCCAACTGCCATACAATCACGGCCACAACCCCCCCCCCCACCTCATTTTGATTAAATATAACTGAAGTGTACTCAAATTTATGTACATGTAGAATTGATATAAAAGTAAACTCATTCATGTATTAAAGTTTGTTTTATCTAAATTTACCACACTTATGGTAGTTTACTTAACTTTCAAAAATTGTGTATCTTTGTTTCACCTCGCCATACAATTAATTTTAAACAATTTGCAACAAAGATAGGAGAACAATGGTATGTAATACTATATTGCTGTTACATTTTGGTGGCTTATATAACAAACAAAAAAAGAAGAAAAATCCACCATACAGAAAGCAAAATCATGTAATGAAAATTTGTGTTTGAATCTAATAAAACCCAGATCATTTTTTTTTGCGAATAATTTTTTCATAATAAATATAACCGGTCATTTTTTATTGAAGTGCCTGTACCAAGACAGTGGTCATGTGTACATGTATGAATGTTAGGGTCATCAATTTTTGCTGTTTCTACAATTTGGATTTTGAAACGGTTCCGACAGTGTGGTATTTTTTAATTTTCAAATTATCACAATTCTGGATGTTAAATGCAACAACTAGTGTCTGCCGATGTGAAAAAGTATGTAAAACGCTATATAGGTGTATGTTTCTACCAGGCATTCATGTAGCAACTTATGTAGGACTAATTAACACTGCAGAGGTATAATGATGAGATATTTAATAAAATTACCAAAAAATGAATCCTTATTACAAGTACCTGGATATTAAATAGAATGCTAGTGAAAACAAATTGCAAATAAAAGATTGTAAATTTTCTTTTTAATAATTTAAATGTCGAAAGTTTAATTATGGTTTGGTTTATGGTGTTTAACGCCACTTTCAACAATATTTCAGTCATCTCATGGTAGTCAGCTTTATTGATGGAGGAAACGAGTACCCAAAGAAAACCACCGACCTGCCGCAAGTCACTGACAAACTTTATCACATGATGTTGTATCAAGTACACCAATAAAACTGACCGCCATGATTTAACTGAAATATTGTTTAAAGTGGCATTAAACACCATAACATAACCCTCTAAACTTTAAATAAGATATGTCTAGTGGTGTTTTAGATAAATATTTTACCAAAATGAAAAATAAATATACTGATGAATGCCCATCTTATAGATATCTTAACAACAAACCCATAATCCCATAAAAAATATATACAAGCAGACACAATCCCATGTTTTTCACTCAACTCTCTTATTTCAATAATATGATGTTTTTAAACAAGTCTAAAAATATCATTGTTTAAAATTTACACTCTAAAGAAACATAACGATTTGCATTTTATTGATCATGTCTCGTGTAATTACACTATACATGTTATCAGTGTGATCAACATACTAATAACACAGACCTATAAAATGAACCTGAAATTTCTTTTTCATTTTGAAAACACTCATGTTTATAAATTACCTTTTCTGTTGAATGTAATCATAGATGCTGGATTTTATTACCCAATTTTGTCTTATTTTAACTGGATTGTAAAACATTTTTCACCTTCCATTTATTCAATACATGTATCACCTATCAATTCATTTCTCCCATTTATTGAATAAAAAATAATGTATGTATACTTTTGATATCATTTAGCACTCTTTTGAAAACATTGCACAAATTAAAATGTTTCTTCTTTTAAATTAAAAAAGTGTTGTGTTAAATTAAAATAAAAGTTAAATCTACAATATGCAAACAAAAACTCAACATCTACAAACTAAATTAAAAAAAGTCTGTCTGATTAAAGCTTCAATAAAAAAAAAAATGCTTACACAAAGGACCAGACAATGCTATTATATAAAACTAATACTGACTAAATTGGTCTGAGACATTTAAAAATACTGGTTAATGGTTATTTCCTACATGCATTTATGAATACTATATTTTTCCAGTTTAACTCATTATTTTTTCTTCAGAAAAAGAAAACAAATATAATGCTGACTTATCTACCCTTTAAGTTAGGTAAAGCATGGAGGTATTATAGATGAGCAACGACGAAAACGTAGCAAAAAATCAACGTAATTAATCAACACCTGGGTTTCATTAAAATCAAACAAAATTTCATGATCGATAAAGACACTGCAATGTTTCATTCACCACCACCAGTAATCAAGATCAGCACTTGTCATATGATTTAATTTTCTTCTTTAGTACCGTATCTACACTTCTCATGTAAATTGTTTATTAATACAGATGCAGATGCATGTTTTGTTTGTTACTCTGGGAATCAATTACATTTGGTTTTTTTATTGGAGAACAGGACAAGAAACAACAAATTATATGCATTATTGCACATGTTGTTTAATCATATTTTTGCACCCTTCCTGAAATCTCCGGATGATGAAGACAACACCACAAAAACTACATTTGATATAAAACAATAAGTGAGATCTGTATGTGTGACAATTTTGATAATACCGGTTTTAATTCGCCCAAACATAAGAGGCCATCTGGGATGCTGCCATATTGATACATGTAGTCATATTTTATTAACAGGGAAGTATAAATTGTTAAAAATACATGTGTCTGTAAAATTACAGTGCAAAATAGACTAAAAATATATATACCCTCATCTCCCCAATTCAAAACATTGGATTGATTGATTGATTGATTTTTGGTGTTTAACGCCACTTTCAACAATATTTCAGCTATATCATGGCGACCAGTTTTAGTGGTGGAGGAAGCCGGAGTACCCGGAGAGAACCACCGACCATGGGCAAGCAACTGGTAAACTTTATCACTTGTGGCTGCGAGTCGAGTGCACCCTTTTTTGTAATTTACAAAGCCGGGCGCGAACCCACGCCGTATTGGTGATAGGCTTGTATGAGTTGTTAGATCCAGCGACCTAACTCATTGAGCCACCCGGGCCCCCAAAACATTGGAAACGGCAATTAAACTTGAAATGTATGTTTTTCATGCGCGTATCTCTTGGTACACTTTGTGATGGCTAGTTAATTTTATTATTGATCGTGATATCCACTGGCCGTTGACTATGAAACACTATGAAAACCATCAATGTGTAATCGGCAAATTATCAAAATTGGCAAATACTTGACAAGTTGATAGTGTCATTCCACATACACTTCACTATTCGTCCTTGCTCCATCTATAATACCTCCATGGGTTGATGTAATTTAAGTTATTACTATTCTTACTGTGCCAAACTGATTGATTTAATTTTTTGGTGCTTAATGCCACTTTCAGCAATATTTCAGCTATATCATGGCGACCAGTTTTAGTGGTGGAAGAAGCTGGAGTACCCGGAGAGAACCACCGACCATGGGCAAGCAACTGGTCAACTTTATCACTTGCGACTGTGAGTCGAGTGCACCCTTTTTTGTAATTTACAAAGCTGTGTGCGAACCCACGCAATATTGGTGATAGGCTTATATGAGTTGTTATATGTTGATTATCTCAATTAATTTATATATATTGCAAACCAGTAACATAACTAGGTTTCAAAGTGCATTGATACAATACAAATACAAGCTGATCAAATAATAACTCTTTAAATATGAATTTGAGTCTCTTGCATATTTAAATTCAGAAAAATTAAAAGAATAGGACAAAAATAGATATCATCATAAATCTACTGACAAATTCAAAGGAATGTGAAAATTATATTAACATGGCACTAATATTGATGTTGGCTTAAAGTACAGAAAGTTAAAAATTGTTTGTCACCTTTGATTTTCCCCTATATATTTCATATTATATTAAATTATACCAAGATCATTTCTTGACCAATTTTGATGAAATTTATCACTCATAAATGCAAACTGGTTTGAAGTTTTTTTTTCCATAATATTCATATGATTTTGTGATTTTATTCTTTTTATTCATGATTCAAACACAAATGTTAATTTAAACCTGATAAACTACTGTATAATTATAGTATTTTTGAATTTCATGAATTCCAAGAAATTGTAAAAAGTTACAAACTATGAATCAACAAATAATATGAATACATGTATTATGACAAAAAACTTTAAAAACATCTTGCATTTGTGAGTAAAAATTTCAGCAAATTTGGTAAAGAAATTAAATGACCTCTGTATAATTTGTTTAAAAAAACTTGTTTTACAAAAAGGGTTAGAGTTATGGTGTTTAATGCCATTTTCAACAATATTTCAGTTATATTGTGGCGGTCAGTTTTAGGTGGAGGAAACCGGGGTACTTAGAAAAAACTACCATCCTGCCGCAAGTCACTGATACACTTTATCACATGACGTTGTAGTGTGTCCACCTCGCCATGAGCGAGATTTGAACTCACAACATTAGTGGTGATAGGCACTGATTGCCTAGGTATTTGTAAATCCAACTACAATATGATCATGACCACAATGGCTCCTGGGTTTACATATAATATATTGGCAAAAATCAGAAGTGACTAACAGTTATGTCCACTTATAAATACTGTACATGTACAACTACATTCCAATTATGGTTAAACTAGGGAATTAAACATGGCACTTCTTGACATAAACTACAAACACTTAATTACATGTACATTCCAAATATGGTTAAACTTAGACATGTACTGCTGAAAAAGATAAATCTGTTGTCACGTAGCAACAATTTGACAGACAGAAAATAGATAAACACACTGTGAAAATAAATAATATTCAACCCAATCTAACTTAAATACATTTATAAGTACTTCTAATAACAATATTCAGTCTAACCAATATATAAAAAGATGGAGTCGTCACTTTAAAAAAAAAAAAGTGTTCATCAGTTACTCTTTACAGTGCTCTCATTACTATCAAAATAAACAGAGAAGTGACTTCTCTCTTAGAGAGCTCACAGGGAAGACAACAGAGAGAGAAGTGGGGGAAACTCCAGGGAGTAATCAAGTGCTGAATGAAACTTTGAAAATTTCCAGATATCTGATTACTAAGAAGGCTAACATTGTGTATTATCAAAATCATTATAAATTTTTAGATTTTTTTGTCTAGGATACGTGAAATGTGTGAAGGCTATGCAAAACTCTTCAACCACTTTCTTCTCTTTTTTTTAATCTTATTTAATTGAATTTTGAGTTATTTTTTTATGATAAAACTCCACAGGTTTTGATATATAAGCCTCCACAAATACACAATTAAATTAAACCTTGCTTGCTTGAATTTTGTCTAAAAGCCTGGTGTGAGAAAGTGGTCATATATTATTATAATTTTTTTTTTTAATTTGAAAAAAATTATGTCTGGAGTAAGCTATTATTTTTTTTTATTTGATAATAAAATCAAGGTGAAAAAGACAGAATTCAAAATTGAAAATATAGAGAAACAAGAAAACTGTATCATCTAAAAAAAGACTGGTTTAATTTTATCCAAAGAAATTTATTTTGTGCTGCCTATAAAATTTAAGTAACATGTACATTTTTTGGATAAAACCGTTTTTGCAAAAATCATAATCAGATGGTATTGTTGACATAAAAGCATACATTTTGCATAAAACATGTAAAAGAAAAGGTACAATATGATATAAAAAGAAATTCTTATGTCTTCATACATTCATTCTAACCTTTCACTATACCATGTATAGTACCTTGTATTAAATCTTTTTTATATAAATTTGTGAATTATTAAAATTTGATAGATTTGAAGCTTTTCACATATAAAAAATCTTTCATACATTGCATCTTTTGCATCTCAACTAATTTTTTAAATTTTCATATATATCATAAAAACACAATGACTGGACCAAAATTAATATCCATATTCAGGTTGTATTTTTTTCAACAAATGTTTCCCTCTTTAATACTGTATTTGGCATTACATAATTTCATCCCTTACTTGTATGAGCCTGTTGATGGGTTGGTTGGTTTATGGTGTTTTACACCACTTTCAACAATATTTCAGCTTTATCGTGGCGGTCAGTTTTATTGGTGGAGAAAACTGGAGTACCAGGCGAAACCCACCGACCTGTCACAAGTCACTAACAAACTTTATCACATAATGTTGTATCGAGTACACCTTACTGTGAATGGGGTTTGAACTCACAACTTTAGTGGTGATAAGCCGTTCAATAATAAACTGTAATAGTGATATATACATTTTTATCAATTCTTGTGCATAATACTTGCCCAGGATGCATGGACATATAATTTGCAGAATAAATAGACATAAGTGTCGAAAAATATGAAATTTATTTTGTTTCGAGGCGAGTACAAATATAATATATATTTCATAGCATTTTTACATATATATATATATGTTTGCAAAATCACTGTTACATTTATACACACAAAGGCACAAATATTGGACATTTTGGTTGAATTTCTTAATCTTACAGTGTGGGTTCTGGTCCAACCAGTGTCTCTTGTGCTTAGCTCTACATAAGACACAGGATACCAGGTGACTATATACATCTAGTAGATGCTTAAAGCAAATGTTTATACATATTGGTACACCTTTATATATACAAAGTAGGCAGTAAATGCACTAATTGCAGAATAAACAAGTTTTATATACAATTGATCACAGAATAAGAAAGTAAGTAAAATTTGACTTGTAACATGTAATTTTGAACAAATAAAGCTGATTAACAATGACAGAGTACAACAATAACAACCTGATTTCATGCTACAGGACATAAAACTTCGTAGATGCTGACAGTATAAAATTAAAGTTAAAATAAAATGATTGTATAAAGATATGCTTCTTAATTAAACAAGCATTGTTACAGAAAAAACAACAGAAATTGTACAGTAGTTCCCTTTTAATAAGGCCAAGCAATAAAAAGGTGTACTCATAAGAGGGGTGGCCTCTCTTAAATTGGACAATTTAGTAGCATTTTAATATTTCAATGCCTTTTTTATTATAATCTGGGTTCATTAACTAAACATAAAAAAAACAAAATCAGATGAAAACAACATAATTAATATAAAGAATAAACTGAAAAAATTGGAATGAAAATAACAAAATATACCGGGGAAAAATATAAATAAAACAACAATAATTCTAATTCTATTAAAAGTAACTAATGGTTAAATTTGAAAATTAAAAATAAGGGTACTAAACAATATGTAAATGTTTTTCTTGCCATTTTAAGCTTTTTGCAAAAAATACACACTGGTAAAAAAATGTTGTGGAGAACTGAACTGTAAATGTATATAGTAGGTATAACATTATATAAATCTTTTAAGATGAGCATAATTTGTGATTTATATCAAATGACCAATTACCGTAAGTGAATTACATGTAGTAAGCGAAAATGAAAAATACCGATTGAACAATTAAACCCAAACTGCTTTTCTGACAGTCATACAATAGAGCAAATCAGGGATAAATTGATTTTTTTTTTTTTCAAAGAAAGTAAAAAAAAATGTCTTCTTTGTGAAGAAAGAATCATTTCATTTTACAACTTTTTTTTAAATTACATTGTTACAGTATATTTAGTAGTGTACTTCATCCATGTACAATACAAATAAAATCATTTCAATCCTGGTAAATTAATATTTTGTAAATATGGCACAAAGGAAAATCAATTGCAAAAATTCAAATCAATGCAGCAGTAATCGAACAAAGGGAGATAACTCAGAAAACTAAAAAAAAATCACAATAACCATCTGGTATTGTACACAAATTGTTGAGTTTCCTCGCGTAAAAAAATAACTAACAAGTTTCCTCTAGTGTAAAAAAGTAACTAACACACAATAACTGTATTTTATGTATGTCAAATGACAATTTCTACTCTAAAATGTGCATTGATGTCGTAAGAAAATCTGCTGCCACAGCAACATTGGTAAGTTATGGGAAAACTGGAGCCAACTGGAACTAGACTGATACCAGTATTTTAAAGCAAGGAAAATTAAAGCAGTCCATTAGGTTGTAATATTGACCAGGAATTCATCATTGACAGATCTGAAAAAGAATAATTAAATATTATTTAATTTAATATTCATGTATGCATTAAAAGAGAGTTTTAAAATCATTCATATGTACAAAAAAGTACATGCAATGAAAAAAAAATAGAAAGCACTTTTAAAAGTTTCCCCTCAGTATTGGGGTTAGGGTTATATCATGGAGGTAAGTTTTACTGGTGGAGGAAGCCGTAGGACCCGGAGAAAACCACAGACCTGCCGCAAGTCACTGACAAAATTTTCATGTTGTATCATGTACACCTTGTCTGAGCGGGATTCAAACTCACAACGTTAGTCAGTGATATGCACTTATTGCATAGATATTTACATATGATCATATCCACAACTGCCCCCCTCAGTATTGCATTTATTGCCATACAAAATCATGGTACATGTATGTATTTTTGTACATGTACTACTACATTTGTATTTTACATATCAATAGTGTATAATAATGCTGTGAAATATTACACAACAGGTCCTAAATATTCATGTTTTGTGATCAACATTCCAATGCAATAAAATCAGTCTGCGTCAAAAACATTTTGATCAACTAGCACAAAATGCATTTCACTAAATAGAAGAATTTTTTTATACTGGTATTTAATTAAACAAATTCACACAATTTTTACTAGATCAAAATAATTAATACTAGACCCAGTAGACTGGGACTTAAGGCTAGTAGTTTTTGGTGCAGACGGTAAACAGTTAGCTTAATAGCACATTCATGACTTACATGTATCACCAGGTTTTTACAATTAAGAGTATCATGACATGTACCACCAGTGGAGCAGGAACTGCTTATCTTGCCAGAGCACATGAGTTCATCCCAACATTTTAGTGGGGTTTGTGTTGCTCAATCTGTAGCTATTCTGTGTAGTGGTCTGTTGACCTTTGTTTGTCTTGTTTTACCCTTTCTCTTTTAGCTATTGTAATGTCTGTCCTTTGATAAGTTACCAATTCTGATTACTCATTCACACTTTTCTATTATGTCTGATGTATACATGAAATGGTATAGAAAAGTACGGTGTATTGTGGTGCAGTCCTAGACCACAAACTTGCTTAGTTAGATCTTTATATAGTACTAGCTCACTGCAACAAAAGTCCACATGTTGACATGTCGCTCCACTCGGGACACATTATCCACATGTTGACATGTCGCTCCACCCGGGACACATTATCCACATGTTGAGATGTCGCTCCACTCGGGACACATTATCCACATGTTGACATGTCGCTCCACTCTGGACACATTATCCACATGTTGACATGTCGCTCCACTCGGACACATTATCCAGATTCCAAGCCATTTAGTCTAGATGCTCTTTCTCCTTAATGTTGTATGTTGGAAGCAACAAATACTAATTTTTTAGTCTTTGGTTTGACCCGATCGGGACTCGAACCCACAATCTAGTGCACTGATGCGGTTGATTACCAATGAAAATGAATATCCATGAAATTCTTCATAAGAAAAACAAATAATTTAGCTAGGTCAACAGCATGATCAGGCACTTTTGACAAGCATTTTTCAATGATTTCCCTCATCTAAAGGCCACACCATATTAATAACTTGCTCTTTGGACTAAAAGTTTGGAGTGTAACTTTTTGTTTATTATCTACAAGTAATACTCGGCAAACAAAAAATATGGTTAGACCTTTTTTATCATTAAATGTACTCTTTGCTTTTTTCAGCCAGTGATAATACTTGTAACAAATGTATTTGCAAATAAAACAAATAAACAGAGCAGTAATTTAAAATACAGAATCAAAAAGCTGTATTAAAACCCTTTTTTTTTTTCACTCATTTAAGAAAATTTAGAAAAGAGTTTTGAAGGAATAAGAAATTAATGTTGATGTGTCCAACTCCAAGATGTATCTCAAATGTACAAAAAAGGCATACATGTAATGCAATTATAACATTATTTTTGGCAGTCCTGACCTTGATATACATGTAGATACAAATATTATTGTTTTTACGACAATGCATAAATATAGTTCGCAAAGTAAGCGATTTTCATATACTAGTAACTTGGATACATCATGTGATTTTATATTCAGAGTGCAACCCACAATTTCCCTCTTCTTTTTTTCCCCCTTCCTTTAATTTTCAGCTATTTAAACAACGTCAATGTTAAATGAATTGAGTATGCTTAATGATTATCTTCAATTTTTCATTATTTATAGGAAACAGATTAATACAAATGTATAAGCGTTATGCTTGTTTCAGAATCCTATGTTTTATTGTACTTAAATGAAAAAAAGTTTATATGTTATTTATCAATAAAATATATTTAAATCAACTTTTTTTTTACATTAGTTGTAATACATATAATTGACTATTTCAGAAACTTATGCATCTAATCATACATATGTACACTACAATTTAAAAGGACATTATTTCATTGGACAGCATCTTCTTGCTTATGTAGTATTTTAGTCAATGGTATTATTTTGGGGTGCAAGAGTCCCAGAATGCACTAGTTTCTGAAATTGTGGATAGACATATAGAATCTAACACCAGGGGGAGTACAAGATAGGGAAATCTCAGACACCCGAGGGGTTAAAAGATCGTTAACTACATTTTGTATCAGAAAAGTATAGAATAGAATATATTTTATTACCTAATTAATGGGACCATAAAGGGCAAAAAAATCAAATGCAATGATTACAATGATTGGAGGCATAATACAAATATAATATCATAGCATGTAAAAAAACAAGAATATCTTCCACACCTAAAAATATGAACTGGCTTATCTTTTTTAAGTGAGAAAATACTTACTATTATTTGTATTCGGCCAAGAATTTCGCATGGAACTCTTTAAATGTTTGTAAGACACTTCTAATCTGCTCTAGAGGTGGAAGAATGGTCATCCTAAAATGATAGGTTCCATCTTTTTGTCCGAAGCCACTTCCTGGTACAACACATAAACCTGTCTCTTCTAATAAAGAGAAACAATAAAAGGAATCTGGTGTCTGGTTTTTAGCCTTTGCTGCTTCAATGGCTTTTGGTGGAAGAGTTATTTGAGGAAAAGAATACATTGCTCCTTGGACAGCATTGCATTTGATTCCGTCAATAGAATTGAAGAGCTCTGACACTAGAGTTGCTTTCTCTTTTAGCTGAGACAAAACAAATGTTTTCTCTTTCATAAACAATTCATAAGATGGGTCCCCCAAGACAGGTGGGTTTACAACACAATCTATAACTGCCTGTCCAGCAACTGGTGGACATAACTTGACAGATATTGTTTTTAACAAGCATGCCTTTACTGATGGGTGAAAATTGACAACCTCAAAGTATCCACCTCTAAAACCGCATTCACCCATGAAACCTTTGGAAGCTGACATGAATGAGGCAAGTTCATGTCTGTTGTATGGTGCTCCCATTTCCATCAAGACCTTTTTGAAGGAGAAAAACTCTGATCCCTTAGCATAGATGTTGTGTTGATATACTTCATCAGCTAAGATCATCAACCGTTCATCATGTGCAAACTTGATAACATCCTCAATATTCTGTTTTGTTAAGACTTGTCCAGTGGGATTTCCCGGGTTAATGATGCATATAGCTCTTGGCAAGCACTTGGATTTCACCTCTTCTATTGCTCTCCGTAGCTCACTTACATCCAGAGACCAATTATTTTCCTCGTTTAAAAAGTAAGGTATTGGTAAAGCATTATATTCAGTAAGAGTTGCTGAATATAGTGGATACTGTGGAACAGGTATCATTATTCCAGCTCTTTCGTTCCCACTTTTGCCTGTCATTAACATGCTGAGAATTGTTTTGATACCATCACTTGCTCCTGTGCATAATATTATATCTTCACTCTTGCTCGGAACTCCATCGCGTTTCTCTATGTAGGCTGCGATATCTTGCCTTATGACCTCCACACCAGCACTAGCACTGTATGAACCAATACTATGACCACGACAACCAGACAGTATTCGTTCTGCTCTTTTCTTTGCATCAGATGGAAATTGTGGGTTTGTCAATAGTTCAGGGTAGGCACAAAGTGCTATAACTTGTCTGATGAATGTTATTGGATTTTGTCCAGTAGCATGACAATCTCCAATATTCGCTGGTAGTACTTTATCAAATGGTTTATTTGCACCATTTTTAATCTCGGCGTCAATCTCTGCAGCTCTTGCTACGATTGGCCCTCTAACAGCGTACTCCATGTTTCTGACATTTGGGTTGACATTTTCTATCAATACAACAGGAACATGAGATGTTTCACTAGTGGAGTTATTGTCTGACATGCTGATTCAATCCTATGACCAGTAATGCAGTATGAGTATGACTGACTTTTGTTTATGTCAATGAATGTCAGTTTATTTGATTTGTGAAGTAGATTTGAAATGTCGTTGTTGACTTGATGTTCTATTTGTTTTCGGTTTAAATTAGTACAGATCAAAGAACTATTTTGAACAGGAAAATGTTTTCTTTCATGTGCCCTTCGAAATTCATCTGTTTGACCCAGCTGGTTGAATTAACCGGAAGTTCATAGTGGGCGGGGCGTTTTATGGTAATGCAAACAGTTACCAGGAAAATGATATGCAACGTCCCATTATCAATAAAGTCATATTTGTTTCGCAAAAATATTCGTGTATCAATTATACATGTATAAGTAATTCTCATTGAATATGACATAAGAATTTAAGCAAAAAAAAAAAAAAATCATAAAATTATAAAGCAAAAATATAAAACCATTTTTATCGAAACCAGGTTGTCTCCCTTCTTGCACCTCAAGTTTGTAACTTGCTCTGGTAAGGTTAGTGTTTTATTAATTTCATTACTTTAAATACTGACACGTTTTGTGTCATTTCGGAAGGGGGTGTATAATGAAACTGTAGAAGGATTTATGAAATGTAATCTTGCTGTTATAACATTCATTCAAACTACTAGTTCGGTCTTTGTTTACATTTTAAATTGAACGGATCAGAACATGGCCAATCCCACGAAAACATGGACATTTTCCGGATATATTTTCATGTTTGGTGCAATCTGATTAAAATTCGATCTTTAATTGCCCCCGGTATTGTTATTTCGCGCATAAAGTATATGCGACACAACCGGGAGCAATTAAAGATAGAATTTTAATTACAAACATGTAGATTGTGTTTGGTAGTGTCAGAGCACAGGCACTTGTTTCTGGTAAAAAAAATATACCTAGTCCTAGATAATTCGTTTTTTTTCTTACCGGAAACAAGTGCCTGTATGTCAGATACATGATATATATATATATAAACAATTGGTTTATATGTCTCTTGTGGTGCCAAACTACTTAATCAATCAATCAAGGATTATTACCTGTTTGATACATTTCTCGGAACATTAAATGAAGAACAATGAGTAAATAAAAAAGTGACTTGCGACAGGTGACCTGTAGATACTGATTTGTTTTTATGCCCCTCATACGATAGTTTTTGTTTGTTTGTTAGTTTTTTGTGTTTTAACGCCACTTTCAGCAATACAGCTATATCATCATTCATTGCGACCAGTTTTAGTGGTAGAAGAAGCCGGAGTACTCGGAAAGAACCACCGACCATGGGCAAGCAACTGGTAAACTTTATCACTTGCGGCTGCAAGTCGAGTGTACCCTTTCTGTAATTTACAAAGCCGGGTGCGAACCCACGCCGTATTGGTGATGGGCCGGTTTTCTGAGTTGTTAGGTAATCCAACTACCTCAGCCGTTGAGCCACCCGGGCCCTCATACGATGATAGTATGTGACATACATGTATAATTATATAGGGGCAAATAAACATTGTCGTGATCGGATGGTAGTTGGATTTACACTTGAACTACTTGTACAACCAGTGCCTATCACCACTAAAGTTGTGAGTTGGAATGTCGATCATGGTGAGCTGTACTCACTACACATTATTTGATAAAGTTTGTCAGTGACTTACGGCTGGTGTTTTCTCCGGGTACTCCGGTTTCCTGCACCAATAAAACTGACCGCCACGATATAGCTGAAATATTATTGAGTGGCATTAAACACCACAACAATAACCCTTAACCCACATCATGCCCCATATTTTTTTAAGTTCCTAAAATACTAAAAATTACAAAAAATAAAGATATTTACTTTCTCCCGAAGATTTGTCAGTGAAGGAAAATTGACCAATTCGTAATGGTTGTTTTTTTCGTGTGTGTGTTATTTATAGCCCTCTCATTTGCTCTGAAATTGGTAACATCAGAGTTATAAGTAAAAATAGGCCTGCCATGAGTGTAACATATACTACAAGTCACATTTACTGGTATATCATTGATATAATTTGTGTTTGATTTGATAATAATGACAACTTGATATATATTTGTGTCAACCTTGACAAACATATAAAAATTATCTTAGGCTTGGAAAAAAATGTAAGAATGTCACTATGTTTATTTTGCGTCCGCATATGTGTACACTTTTCTGTATTTGCAGGATAAGGACAATTTTAAGTTATAAATTTCATATAAAAATGGCTTCATCTGAAGAAGACTGGCAGTCCTCGAGATCTCTTACTGAATGCAACAGATACATGCTAGAAAACAATATTGGTTGTGATGTTACATTTTTGGTTGGTGAAGAGAGGACGAAGATTTTAGCCCACAAGTATGTTTTGATTGGTCGGAGCTGTGTTTTCTTTGCGATGTTCAATGGTCCTCTTGCAGAAACAAGTGAGGAAATAGCATTGCCAGATATCGAACCAAATGTTTTTAGAATATTATTACAGTGAGTATTTTTGCTTTTGACAATTTGTTTTATAACATTTTTTGTAAAGAAATATTGAAGTACAACGAAGTAACTTGGGTCATAATGAGCACCCCCTTTTTAGCTCACATGCATGTGAGCTTTTACCATCACTTGACGTCTGTCATCGTCCATGTACGTCTTAAACTTTCACATTTTAATCTTCTCCTCAGAAACCACTGGGCCAATTGCAACCAAACTTTGGTGGAATGGTCCCTGGATGGCCCCCTTCCAATATTGTGTCCGGTGATCCCGACTTCCAACCAAGATGCCCGCCAAGCAAAAAATAGAAAAGAGGGAGGGGGTGAAATTTTAATTGTCCATTGCTGCTTTTATAAGTCATAATGAGCTCAAATTTTAACTGCAGCTACATGGCAAGTAGTAGTTTAACATATATTCTGTATTTTTCTGTGAAATTTTTCTTTCAGCCGATTTATACCGATTATGCAAATTAGGCATATTTTGATAAAACATCACATTTAAATCTTCTCCTCTGAAACCGCTGAACCAAATTAAACCAAACCTGGCAGGGATGGTCCCTGGGTGGGTCCCTTTCAAAATTGTGTCCAACAGCACCGCCCTCCATTCAAGATGGCTGCTGTTACTAAAAATAGAAATTTCTTCAATAGTCCATTGCTGCTTTAGTATAATTCAAAATGATCTCAAATTTTAACTGCAGCTACATGGGAAGGAGTAGTTTAACATATATTCCATTTTTTTTCTGTGAGCCGATTTATACCGATTATGCAAATTAGGCTTATTTTGAAATAGAAAGAAGCGGGGATGAAATTTTAATTGTCCATTACTGCTTTAGTAGAAGTCAAAATGAGCTCAAATGTTAACTGTAACTACATGGCAAGGAGTATTTTAACTTAATTATATTCCGGGTTTTTCTGTGTAATTTTTCTTTCAACCGAATTATACCGATTATGCAAATTAGACATATTTTGATAAAAGATCACATTTAAATCTTCTCCTCTGAAACCGCTGAACCAAATTAAACAAAATCTGACAGGGATGGGTCCCTTTCAAAATTGTGTCCGACAGCCACACCCTCCATTCAAGATGGCTGTTGTTACTAAAAATAGAAATTTCTTCAATTGTCCATTGCTGCTTATTAGTATAAGTCAAAATGAGCTCAAATGTTAATTGCAGCAACATGGCAAGGAGTAGTTTAACATATATTCCATTTTTTTCTGTGAATTTTTTCTGTCAGCCGATTTATACAGATTATGCAAATTATATATATTTTGAAATAGAAAAAGGGGGGGGGAGGTGAAATTTTAATTGTCCATTGCTGCTTTAGTATTATAAGTCAAAATGAGCTCAATTTTTAACTGCAGCTACATGGCAGTGAGTAGTTTAACATATATTCCGGTTTTTCTGTGAAATATTTTTTTCAGCCGATTTATACTGATTATGCAAATAAGGCATATTTTGATAAAAGATCACATTTAAATCGTCTCCTCTGAAACCGCTGAACCAAATTAAACTAAACCTGGCAAGGATGGTCCCTAGGTGGGTCCCTTTCAAAATTGTGTCCGACAGCCCCGCCCTCCATTCAAGATGGCTGCTGTTACTAAAAATAGAAATTTCTTCAATTGTCCATTGCTGCTTTAGTATAAATCAAAATGAGCTAAAATTTTAACTGCAGCTACATGGCAATGAGTAGTTTAACATATATTCTGTTTTTTCTGTGAGATTTTTTCTGTCAGTTTGTTCCATTTAGGAATATTATGAGATAAAAATCACATCTAAATCTTTTGCTCAGAAATTTGAGTTGAAATGATCTTTGGGTGGCCCACTTTCAAAATTATGTATAACACCCCCATTTTCTATTAACTTTAGATGTAAAATTGAAAACCAGGTGAGCGAATACAGGTTCCTGGGAGCCTCTAGTTTAACTTTCTGTTTACATATTGTTTAAAAAAAAATAATTATTATTTCATCTCCTTTTCTTTACTTTAACTTGTTGGTGTTCATACTCATACAATCTTATATTAAGTATTTAGAGTCTACACATGAAAGAAGATTGCATGGATATGGACATGAACAAGTTGAATTAAGGGAAAAGAGATGAAATAATAAAAATTTCTTGCTATTGAAAATAAATATGTAAACAGAAAGTCAACAATATCTCAGCTATATCGTGGTGTGAACGGCAAAGGAGTTTGTTCAACTCTTAACACATTTTTCAAATTATTGATATTATAAGGGTTAGAATTATGGTGATTAGCACCACTTTCAACAATATTTCAGTTACATCGTGGCGGTCAGTTTTATTGGTGGAGGAAACCGGAGTAAACCTCCGACCTGTGGCAAGTCTCTGACAAATTTTATCACATAAAGTTGTATCGAGTACACCTCGCCATGAGCGGGATTCGAAATCACAACTTTAAAGTGGTGATAGGCAATTATTGCACAGATAGTAAATCCAACTACCATACGATCACGACCACGACGACCCCTGTCAATATTATAAATTGATAGGCATAGGATATTAATTATTTTAACATATTGATATATTGTTTGAATAAACAATTGCAATAAATGACTACATTGTATATGGATATACTGGTATATTTTTTGTTTGAAAAACTGTATCCCAATAGCCATATATACGAGAATAAAAGTGATCTATTCCACACTTAACGATATATCACTGCATATTCTATCGTTGAGATAATCTATAATTTGATTCAAGATGTTTATGAGAATTCTTTTAATTTTTTTTATCCGGCGATCCACTGTTGATTTTATAGTCTCTTGCTAAAACAGAAAAGATCCGGCGATCCACTGTCGATTTTTATAGTCTGCGGATAAAAAAAAAAAGAAAAGATCCGGCGATCCACTGCCGATTTTATAGTCTCCTGCTAAAAAAAGAAAAGATCCGGCAAACATCTTCTCTTTTTATTTAGACTGTCATTTGTATAACAGAAAAATAATTGTATTGTATTTTTATCATCTAGGTACCTATACTGTGAAGACACCGACATTAAGCCAGATTTAGTCCTTCAGTTGTTGTATGCCGCGAAAAAGTACTCTGTTCAGTCCCTTGTCAAAGTCTGTGTTAAATATTTAGAACTAGATAGATCTGCAGATAACATCTGTACCATCTTTGAACAATCTTATATTTTTGACGAACAAGATTTACAGGTTAAATGCATGGCATATATGAGGAATCATGCAGCTGACGTCCTCCTCTCTGAAGACTTTTTAGAACTAAGTCCACATTGCTTAGAACTTATTCTTCAAGATGATTTATTAAGAGTTGATGAACAGACTATTCTAACCAGTGTCCTCAAATGGGCATCAAACAAATGTTCAAAGAAAGGAAAAGAGGCGAATGCCGAAAATCAGAGAGCCGAACTTGGTAATTTGTTATATCTTATTCGATTTCCACTGATGGGCAAAGAATATTATACAGATATTATTTCAGAAATGGACATCTTGTCAGATAAGGAAAAAGTTGAACTGTTTAAATTTTTTTACGGGAAAGGAAGCAAAACATCGACATTTATTACTCAAGAACGAAGTGAAAAGATGGATGAATTTGATACCAAGGAATCAGAAGATACGCGCCCAATTCAAACCTGTATCCGTTACCAGTCTGTTTATGAAGATGGATCTTGGTACTGTGGGGGTGAACCAGACGCCATCGCGTTCACAACAAATCGCCCTATAACTTTGCACGGTGTTCTGGTGTACGGTTCATACATAGGTGAAGGAGTTTACGATATTACATGTTCATTATATGACATTGCTGATCACGAGGTAGCAACGAGACGCACGAGACTTAAAACAAGTGAATCCCAGCATACATATCCGGTGCTGTTAGAACATCCGGTCAATATTACAAACAGTAAGAAACATACAGTGGTTGTGAAACTTACAAACGCAGAAGGACTTGATACATACCAAGGTAAAGGTGGCACAACCTCTGTTAATTGTGGTGTTGTTAGATTTTCCTTCAGTAAATCAAAGTACAGTAGAAATGGGACAGACACGAAGATTGGTCAGATACCTGGTCTCTTGTTTACCTGTAATGATGACGAAGATTCCGACGTATAACGAAAAGCATGACTGAAATGACAATACCTTTGACCCTTTTTAAAACCAGCTTGTCAATCCTCGCTATTTAATCAATAAGTACATTTTAATATATGAATTTATATATGTTGTCAAATTCTATTTCCGATACAAGGCTTAATTTGTATATCCAAAAAAAAAAAGAAAAGAAATACAGACTGTTAATCATTTTTATATTAAATCTCAGCCTAGAATATATGGGTGATTCGAAAATTTAAAAAATAAATAATTGTATACAATTATGAAAGTTTTATGCTTCATATATAACATATTTTTATATTAAATCTCAGTCTAGAGCATATGATGAACAATTTTAAAAATAATAATTGCATGCAATTATGAAAGTTTGTTTTCTTCATGTATAACATATACATGTATCAAATGGTGCTTTGTACGATTTGTGTTTTAAACATAACTTGGATTTATATTATCTTTTTGAATGAAGGACATTTTTTCTATATGCTTTACCAACTTTGCATTTCTAATAAAACAGTTGCTACTAAGTTGGTATTTTCTTATTGTTGTGGTACCAGAAAGTTAATAAGGTTATTTTGTATTTGTTTCATTTTCAGCTCACCTGGCCAAAAGGCATCTTCTGCCATCATTTGGTGTCTGTCGTCCATCAGTAAACATGACATTTTAGTCTTGTGCAAACTACTGAACTAAGTAGAATTCAATCAGACAGGGATGGTCCATTGGAAGAGTAGATTCACCTTCCTGTAGATGAGGTCGATCCTCCATTGGGAGGGGCTTATTAGATGGCATAAAAGGTGGAAATTCAATAAATCTTTAAAAAAAAAAAGACTCTTCTCAAGAACTAGCTATAGAAATGCTACAATATTTGCTTTGCAACATCATTTTGATATTTTGATGTACAGTATTCAAAACAGGTCTTAGAAACCCCAGCGTTTGGGGTAAAAATTTTAACATTTTGTATTGTGGAAAATTAATTGTAAAACATATTAATAAAAGCATTATTCTAAGAAGTAATGAGTTTTCCTATCACCACTAAAGTTGTAAGTTCGAACCCCGTTCATGGGAGGTGTACACAATACAACATTATGTGATAAAGTTTGTCAGTGACTTGCAGCAGGTTGGTGGTTTTTCTCCAGGTACTCCAAGTGTGAAGCACTAAAATGTAAATATAATTTGTGTCCAAGTGTAAAGTGGAAACATAATGTGTGTCCAAGTGTGAAGTAATGAATTATTTGGGAAAAAACTATCAACTACCTACTTTTCTGCTTTTGTTGACATAGCAATTATCAGAATCGGACATGAATTGACTTGTGTAGTTTTATATGAAATATATAGGGGAATTTGGAATGGTACGAATACCTTTGTCATTTATCTGTAAATCGTGGTTTCGACCACCAGTCAAACCAAGCAGGCTCAAGCTAGCAACCAATAAGGCGATATGTCTCAATCCCCTCCCCCCCAAAAAAATAAGAGTAAATTGTACTTTTAAAGATTTATAGCGACCAATAACAAATATATTACTGTAAATGCATTTTCAACCCAGTGAATCGACATCGGGGCATACAGGAAATATTTCTAGAGCCCCAAGCCCACACAATACAAAGTTAACATTTGACACCGGACAGTGGACCTGATGTGCAGAATCCCACACAGGCACTCGGGTGAGTGAAAGACCCGGTTGATATATTTTACGTTTTATTTCACATGTTCTCCCGAGCATAAAATATTTCTTTTCTTTACTGGACTAAATAACGAAGAAATAAATATTTTTCGGATGGCGAGCTTACAAAAACACTTTAAATAAACACAGATTAAAAAATAATTTACTTTCATGTAAACCGGTAAATAATTTGGACAGCGTTTTGTCAAACAACACAAAGTTATAAGATTCGGTTCACATGAAGACTTCTCATCAATCTAAAACTAGAACTGTGAGTGACCTCACTGAGTGATACCCCCGGTTGCAGCATAGTAGGAGTTGCGCTTACAAGGTATATGCTCCCCCCTTTTTCGTGAAAGTATAAGTTTAATTATCTCCCCCTTTAAATTTTGGACAGCAACCATATTCCTTCATGCACATCTGCAGGTAGTGTACTACAAGTGTGTAAAGTTTCATAAAAATCCAATAGGCCGTTTAGGAGGAGTTGCGCTTACAAAGTACATGGACGGACGGACAGTATAAGTTGAATTATCTCCCCTTTTGAATTTTGGACAGCAACCATATTCCTTCATGCACATCTGCAGGTAGTGTACTACAAGTGTGTAAAGTTTCATAAAAATCCAATAAGCCGTTAAGGAGGAGTTGCGCTTACAAGGTACATGGACGGACGGGCGGACAGGGTGATTCCTATATACCCCCCCAAACTTTGTTTGCGGGGGGTATAAATAGTGTTATTATAGAACATTAGAAAAATATAACAATAAGTTTAATGAAAAAATAAAAAAAATCTAAATACCGCATGTGCTATGTAATAAATAATATTATTATGTTTTATCTACACGTATTTATTTTTAAATTGTGTATTTAAAGGTGTCATCACCAACTTGTGATGGAGGTTCATGATGCCTACAAGTCTAACTAATCTATGGGACAAGTAATTTTGACCATTCTTGATGATCTGGGCTCTGATAGACCTGGCATCAAAGTGTTGATATGTTTCAGTTTTCTGTTTAGTTATTTCTAATATGTGTACTAAAAAGTATTGCGTTCGCGAAACTAGGATGTTTAAGACTCTTTAAAATTTTGATATACATGTATTTCCGTCATTGTTTTGTTAATGTTGTGGACCAAGAGAGACTGTTACATTGTATGTTTATTATTAAGCAGTAAAACAGAAAACATTTCTTTAAAGAACTTTTTTTTTCAGTGAAATAGTACATTTTTCAAAGTTATAATCAACTCTATAACTCTATGAATTTACGGGACAAGATTGATAAATAAGTTAATTGCTTTGTTCCCGAATTTAACGGTTTGGTGTCTGTTCTGGTAAATAAAGGAATGTTACAAGGTATGTATAGCCACTCATTGGTTTAATATGATATCAGTGTGTAATTTTAAGGCAAATGAAATGTAACAGCATTTTAAAAATTAACATATCTGAACTCTACTCATGTTATTGAAATCCATGTTTTGAAACAAAATAAGCGCTTCAGCTATGAAATCTTGGTATATTTTATTGTGGGTCACTTCTAGTCACATTTTAAACCCATTTAAAAATACATATGTTCAATTTTATGTACAACCAGAACAAATAAATAAGTGTATACCCATTTTCAAATTTGCTAAGAAATCATGCATTGTACAGGTGGTTCGTTGTCGGTACATATTATTATGAAAATATCATCAAACGTTGAAAATATTTTGGGTTTTAATGGCCAATTGGTATAGTCACTTTTCTGATGACAACCTATAAATTCGTTTTTCTTTACCATTTTTTGGGGGAATTGTTTCCTGTAATTGTCGCACTTCCATGAGAATGAGTCAGTATCAAATAAATATCATCATCATCTGATTAAAAAGGAACTTGTTATCACGATATGGCAGAAAAAAACTGTCCACCTTACGCAAAACATCAATTCGCTCAAAATAAACACAGGGGTCAGTATTACCTTACCCGCTAGTTCAGGTCTAAGGGAACAGTCATTATTTATCAGGTGGAGGGGCTCGAAAATTTTAGGGGGGGGGTCAATTTTTTTATATATAGGTATTGTGGGGGTCACTTTTTAAAACCACTCAGCTTAGGGAGGGGGGTCAATTTTATCTGTTCTGTTCTGTTCTGGAAACTCCACCCTATATGAAGGGTCACCGTCAATTATAAGCTGACGTAAGCGTTAAAATAATTAAAACCAAACAATTAAAAATTAAAACGGTTTGGTTTAAAAGGTGAAATAAACTATAACATGTATTTACACTGTACATGGTATCCTTAAAACATTTGGTTGTAAAAACAAATTTAAAAGTAAAAAAAAAAAAACAACACAAAATAAATGAATAGATAATTTTGAAAACCTAAACAGTTATAAACAATTGAGTGTGAAGGACATGAGAACAATTCCTTATATATACATGTATACTATTGTAAACAAATTATATTGGAAGCAAAATGTATAATCCTGGATAATTTGTGCCCTATTGTTGAAAAAAGATATTGGAAGTTATTTGAAAACCATTATAATATAAATGGATGAAAATGAAAGCATGGAAGAGGTGGATATGGATGGATGTGGGAGTGATCAGTAATTGACTGGTAATGAAATGGATGAAAAGGAATGAGCAAGTAAGGTACATGAGCATGTTTGAGGTATGTTTATATGGTCTACAAAAGATAGATATTAAACATGTTGTAGCTTATATACTTGTACATGTATATAGGTGACATTTTTCATATACATGTATCTTCATTTAAATAATTGGGAATTCTGTAGGGTGAAATAAGAAAATATGACTTTGTTCATATCTTTAATATTTTAAGGAAATGTATTGCTTTGGACAAAAAATGTATATTAATTTTCTTTAAATCACTAGGAATAAATGTTTGAATTATTTTATCAATGTATCACTTAATGGAAACTAAAAAAATGTTGCATAAATGTCAATGAGACCACAATACAGAAGTCCAACTATCAAATTATAAAGCAACAATAGATTACAATGTGGCCTCCAACAATAAGTGCCAGACATACTAAACAGCTTGCAAGCTATAGATGGCCGCAGAATAAAAAGTAATGCCATTAAGGAGAAAATTATGCTAAGCATTAGAGCATGTCAAGACTTTGCAAATGCTCAGTTCTTTTTATTTATTCTCATATAAATAATTTGCCATTTAAATATAAATACGGGTACTTAGCAAGTATATTCTTGAGATGTACGGTCTTCTCACAGATATATATCAATACTATGTTATTTGTCCAATTTGTGTTTTTTTGGGGGGGGGAGGGGGTAAAAAAAAATATTGTAAAATTTGGGTGGAGGTCAATTTTCAATTTGCCAAAACTCTGGAGGGAGGGTCTTTTCTTATACTGTCACATCACAGAAAAATTTTCCATCCCACCTCGTAAATAATTACCGTTCCCTAATGCAAGCATGAAGAAGAAAAGAAAGTGATAATATTTACAAAGGAGGAACCGTATATACATTTTGTAGTTTTTATTTGACCAAGTCCATTAAAAATTCCGCATTGTTCAAATGAAAGTAAAACGATTGAATTACAAATAGACAATAAAAAAAGTTATGATATACATATATTGTATTTTACGGGTACCTGTAAGCTGCGAAACGAAATATACCGAAACGAAACGAAACAAAACCAAACGAAACGAAACGAAACGAAATGAAATTTACCGAAACGAAACGAAATCGATAAGAAAAGAAATAAATCGAAACGAAATTGACCGAAACGAAACGAAACGGAATAATACAAAATGAAATAAAACCTATTTTAACGAAACAATTTCTTGGGGAAAGACAAGACAAAAATTAAATGAAAAAATGGAGAAAGTATCATTTAAGCGTAGAAAAAGATAGTTCATTGTTTTCCAGGTTATAAAAAAAAAATCGTTCGTCATCTAGCAATGACGAAATGATTGATTCATCGATTGTTGACTGCTAAACACCACTGATATTCCAGTTATACTGTGCCGAATGACGAAATGAAAATGACTGTTATGCGGGGGATAACTTCCTATATACATGGTGATGTTCTGACAATCAGGGTCCTATTTTTGATTATCTGTCTGGCACATGTCTGGCATATGGGGTATACTTTTTGTCACAACTGTCTGAAAAGGGGTATAGGTTTTTGCTTGGATTATTCTTCAAAAATTGGGGCTTAAAGAGGATTTAGTTAGACAACAGTCTGAGATGGAGTCTAAAATTGGCATCGTAATCATCAGTCTGTAAGGGGGTTGGAGTTCAGCGGCCCCAGACGAACACGTACTTCACCATTTTGTAAGGTAGGCCAGTACTGTTACTTGAGAATGATTAATAGTGCCGCTTCGAAATAATTGCAAAATTACCGTTGTTGTTTAATTATTCAATTATTTATTACATGTATTTTTTCAGTTTTTGCCTGTGGATTTTGTTTCCCTTGTTTTCTTAAAGTTTACCCCTTGCTAACGATGAGATAAACAACAAAAATTCATATTCAAATATGCAACAAATTATGGCTTCTATTATTATAAGAAACACTGTCGAGATAAAAAGAGACATTTTAAACCAAAGTGACCAATCTGGCAAAAAGTAAACAGTATACTGCAGAACACGGTACACTCGTCTTGCAAATTTACATTTTAAATTTCTTTTTTAAGACTTAGGGACCGATTATATAACTTGAAGAGGGGAGTAGACATTCACATAGGAAGGGGCTGCGAGGACGAAGTTCAGACACAATACTTGGGAATTTTACGTCTATATGAACTGAAAACCTAACCAGCGTAAAATGGCAAGTGAGTTATATTTGTTTCTAACATATACCCAGCCAAATTAATAAAACATAATTACTTTTAATTAATTACTTTTTTCTTCCAAGCTTCAAAATCGGAAAATTTGGTAGACAAAATGCCATTGTCTCCCCCTTCAAGTTAAATGGTCGGTCCCTAAGTCATACACAAAATGGTGTGTGTGTGTGTAAAGGGGGTGGGGGGTCCTTCCGGGGCCGCTGAACCCGGACCCCTTTACAGACTGATTAAGATGTCAATTTTAGACCCCATCTCAGACTGTTGTCTAACTAAAGCCCCTATAAGGCCCAATTTTTGAAGAATAATCCAAGCAAAAACCTATACCCCTTTTCAGACAGTTGTGACAAAAAGTATACCCCATATGCCAGACATGTGCCAGACAGATAATCAAAAATAGGACCCTGATTGTCAGAACATCACCATGTATATAGGAAGTTATCCCCCACATAACAGTCATTTTCATTTCGTCATTCGGCACAGTATAGCTGGAATATCACTGTGCCACAGTAGTGTTTAGCAGTCAACAATCGATGAATCAATCATTTCGTCATTGCTAGATGAAGAACGATTTTTTTTAATATTATATAACCTGGAAAACAATGAACTCTCTTTTTCTACGCTTAAAAATGATACCTTCTCTATTTTTTTTTTATTTAATTTTTGTCTTGGGTTTTATTTCATTTTGTATTATTGCGTTTCGTTTCGTTTCGTTTCGGTCAATTTCGTTTCGATTTATTTCGTTTCGTATCGGTTTGGTTTCGTTTCGGTGAATTTCGTTTGGTTTGGTTTGGTTTGGTTTCGTTTCGGTATATTTCGTTTCGCGTTTCGTTTCGCATTTTACAGGTACCCGTATTTTACATACAAGCTCCCCAATTCTCTTTTCCGGGGTGACGTCACTTCCCGTAACAACAACGAGTCGGCCATCTTTGGGGGTGCAAGCGATCACATGGATACGCATGACTTCAATGGAGAATAGGTGAGTTATCTATAAATTGAGTGGTAATTAACACCTTATCATTACTTTACAATAAACAAACGTGAACTATATATGTGTACTAGTGATAATCATGTCCTACAGTTATCAAGAGACATTAAATGGTGAATCGTTATCTCGATATAAATCGAAATTAAGTGTTATTAACTGTAAAGAGTGCCCTTACAAGTTACCAGCAGGTGTTTGGGAAAATAATCCGTGCAAGTGGCCAGACCTTCAATATGGGGATGTGTATTCATACTTGATAGAAAGTCCTGGTAATTACTTTTTTTTATTCTTTTTTTATTTTTTTTTTTAATTTGATGACCCAGTATCACTATCACTAATAAAATATAGAGTTTTAACAAGGAGAAATGGCATCTCACAAAATCTTTGAAAAAAAAAAACATTACTAGAAAACTATGAAAACATGTTTTTCGAGAAAGTGAGGTCTTTTAATATCAACAAGAAACTTTTTCTATACAGCAAAATAAAGACAAATTATATTTATTATAGAACCATTTATTGAAAATTCAAACTTTGAAAATAGAAAATTAATTGTGAAAATGAGAATAAGTTATCATGTTTTAGAAATTGAAAGAGGCAGATATAATAAAATAAATAGAGAACAATGCATTTGTAGGCAATGTCAGCTAAATGTAATTGAAGACGAGGAACACTTTTTCTTTCATTTCGAATTATTAAAAAAGGAATTGTTATCCTAGATTGAAAATTTATACACATTTTTGATGGGAAATAATCATATTCAAAATCTCGAAACAATTTTATCTTCTTCATGTCTTATGCAACTTGCTGCCCCTTTCATTCAAAAGTCATTAGCACTGAGGAGAGTGGAGTGGACTCAATATAACTGCATAATTATATGTTTGTTTTAATGTATGTTCATGTTTGTATATGTATATATTCATGTTTGTTT